>KN888213.1:76638-98302 GCA_000934455.1 Apostichopus parvimensis | reverse complement strand
CTACCCTCTGTTCAAGACCAGCTAATGACATCTTTACTTTCTTACTAAGTCTGTTTCCAATTTCTCATTCTGTAATGTGGTCTTTGGACTATACACTTCTCTTTACTACTTTGAATATTTATTGCAATCTGCAAAACAGCCCAAATAATAATGGGAATCCTGAAGATTGATGTTCTATTTTGATTTGTGTTGTGATAAGATGATCAAACATTGCTATGTAGCCTAATTGCTACATAAGTTGTCATACTAACATCCACCAGATGTGTTCTTCTCTAAATGGAAGCATCCTCTTCAAACCAATAATTGAATCATCTTTGAAGAATTTTGGTTATCTAAGGTCATCAAAGCTAAGATCAGATTAAGGTAGCTATGACAGATAAAAGAAGATATATGTATATATAATATGATGAGAAATTGATGCATTGGGTCGATGTAACTCATTAATAATTGACACTCTAGATGGCAAATTTTGATGACACTCAAGAAAGGCCGGTATCATCCTACTTCAGTGCACCAATTCCAGCGGAGTCTGGAACTCAAGTCGTCCAAAATGGAAAGGTTCCCATACCAGGAAGTAAGGGCACAAGGTATGAAATGTTATTTTTTAAGGTTTGCAAGTCACAGTGGTTTGAAATATAATTATATATATATTATAAGTCTATTATTACTTTATGACAAAAAGTTGAAATTATGAATTTTCATTTCAAGAAGGATCTTTTGGACTATTTTTCCAAATGGAAGGGTAAGATTATATTGTTATTTAGCTCTATCATGGTTGTGGTTTTGGTTGTGGAAGGATGTCATAAGATCCAGCCCTCAAATGGGTAAATAAGAACTGTAAGCACTTTGTAGATGGAAAGTGGTTAAATGAGCAAGTTTGTATACTTGTGTTAAAATGTGATGTAATGTGCCAAGGTTGATACAAAGAATGTTGTTAAAAAATTATATTTAAATTGTTTGACTGCTTATAGAGGTTGGTTTTAGAGATATAGTGCTTTATAATGAGCAAGTGTCTTCTTAAGTAGTTAATGGAGCCCTGTCATTAACAACAAGATGTGCTGAGGATTTTTTTTAAATCACATGAAAGTAGCTTTTTGTGTTTTCGGCACCAATTTTCAGGAAAATATGATTGCATTTTGTCAGACTGTACTCTCTCCTAGGTGTTTGACCAAATAAATGTTAATGTGCTAGTAAACATTGAATTAATTTGATTCTAACAACATTTGTGCCCTGTCACTTTCACATTAGTACTGACACATACAAGATCAGGTTTAATACACATTTATTATTACTATTTTGAATAAAAATACACCAGTCAAGCTAATGACCTGCATTGTAGGTATTTTGGAATCAACAACATTAAAAGAGTAAAAAGCTGGTCTAAGTGGACCTATGTTTGATGGTTGGTTGGCAACACTTCACTAATGTACTGAGTATTGTTCATATATGATAACAATAGATTAAGCAAACACTCCCTAATAGCTTTTTTCCCTCTCCACTTAACAATTTCAAATGAATCTGAGAAATTGATGGCACAGACACTTAGGTCACAAAAGTACAAACCCAAATAACAGCAACTGTTTTGTGATTATTTGAAATGAAAGTTGAATAGTTAAGGCTTTAAGTGGATTTAACACTCTTCCTTTTCCACACAACATTGATCATTTTATGTTGCCCATATTAAAAAATGAGCCGGTTAATGATAGATAATGATTCAGAAATGATGGATGTTGATGATAAGTTAGGTATACAGACCTATATCATTAACTTTTGGAATGGAAGGTTCTGCTCAATCATATATCAAGTCAGCTGTAACTGCTTAAAGATCGCCTTTCTACCAGAATGTACTTGCAGTAAAATGTACACAGTAAACTATACAAAACATTGCATGTGATACTGTAACTAGTCAAAAATGATTGTCTGCCAAGGTGTCATTTCTGTTAGTGTGAAAGGCCAGACAGTTATGTAAGGTTATAATTTGGCAACTGTCAACTCCTTGGTATGTGTGGCAGTCAATGTCAATGACAGATTTCTTAGGGAAAGATGACTTCTACTCCTAATTGTAATTTAAAATGGAAGCTGAATGAAGTTTGTGGCTGCTGATTATGGTAGAGTTTGAAGGATCTGTCTGGTAGTGAATGATACATGACTGCTCTGATTAATATTTTATACTTTTAGTGTTTTCATTTAAATAGAATTTACTCTCTTGTCTAGGGCGGTAGGAGGTATAGATAGATCTATAAATGCTACCAGCATTGACGGTGCAGCTTTTCTATCATTGCTGATATTAAAAGCAGTTTGTAATTCAAAATGAGAGCTTTATATTGTACGTCTCTTCTCTGTTATCATATCATGGCTATTTGTTCTCATCAAATGTCCCAGTTCATGAAGTTGTCTGCCTTTTGTGTTTCAATTTAGGCTTTATACTTCTTAATGAGACTAGCAATCATCATTAACACAGTTTATGAGTCTGTAAACCTGTAAACGGTTTGATTATTTTCCTTTGCAGTTTAATCATCAAAAAAGTTGCATGAAATTAAAAACTGTGCACACAAGTTTCCTTTCTTTCTTGAAATCCTGCAATCCTCAAATTGAAAACATTTGGTCAAGTTATTCTGGCATTTTATGTATGTGGCTAGGTTTCTTTCTTCTTCATATTTTAGGAGGTGGAGTGGGGGGGGGGTGGAAATGTGAAGGAGAGGGAGGAGAGTGGGAGGAGAAGTAATACATGCATTGTGAAATAGTGCCACATTCTATATCTTCTTTCCAGGTTATTTTGTGTTCAGTTATTCACTCAATTGATGCACATCTCGTAGCCACATTTCCTGTCACTTTACATTTATTAACCATTTCAGATGTGTTTAAAGAGAAATTGGTTAAATTATCTCCAACTTCATGATTATTGCATGAGGGAAGGAATTATGTGCATTTAATGACTTAATAAACAGCTCCAAAGTGGTTGTTGATGTAACATTACATTTTCTCCTGAATTCATGGAATTGACTTCATACTGTACAAGAATGTAACGTACCATCACTTCATTTACCAGTATTGTCTTGTATATATATGTGTGAGCATGAACTTAAATAAGTCCGTGTTCAGTGCCTGATTTTTTAATTTATTCTGATCCTGATGCATTTCTATTTGGTACAACTAATGTTAATGGAGCATTTACCAGCAATAATGTATGTTTATTTTCAATAAATACTTCATTCTGCAGTTCTGCACAGTCTTAGTTGCCATTTGATATATGACGTTAGGAGTAAGTTAATTAAATTGTTTAATTACTGTCACTTAAAAGTTGATTAATGATGTTATTTTGCCATCTTAAAAGTACTGTCAGTACAAAGTATATTAGTAGTAAATTTAAGGGCCGGATATGTTTTAAGATTTGAACAACCACCTTCCTTCCCCTCCTCACTTACTCCTAACGTCAATAAGATACTTTCATACATGTCATGAAGAGTGTATGCTTTTGAATTCTGTAACATTGCAACTGTTTTATTCCTTTCTTTAGAGAAGATATGTGGCCAGTCATGGAAACGATGTCACAAGATGCCATTGAAGAAATGGTAGATAATGTCTTCAAAGCAGCAAAAGTGATGTCAGATAAAAGGTGAGTCGCTGGTGAGAGAGCAACCATTCTGGATTCAGTCATCTTGAATACCTAGTATTGCTAGGACAGATAGTCAATCACCTTCACATAAAGACACACAGTTAGATCTGTGTAGTACTTTTTCTTCATTGGAAGTGATGGAGTAACATCATATATGACCTACAAGTACTGAGTGCTTGATGCAGTGAGCTTCATTAGAATAATAAGATCCTCTTTGGTGCAACAACAGAAAAATTAACAAGAAACTTGCATATTCAGAAAATTGAAATAATGGATTACAAAACTTCACATACCCCTATGACAATGTTTTTTTGTCTTGTCCATGTTTTCACAAGAGCTGGAGAAATTTTCATGAATAAGTTTTTCTCTGTTTGGCCTGACCATAGTTTCAACAACAGGACAAACAGATATAGCAAAAACAGTCCAGATTTGGTTCTTGATCTGAAAGAGCAATACATTCTATATAACCCACAAATAATAGTACACAATATGATACTGTTAACCTGCCGTCTTAATTAAATGCTGCAAAATAAAACTGTTATTTGTCAATCCCAGCATCAACACTGAGTATTGACCTTTTAGATTTATATCCTAGCCCTACATTAAATATTAGAATTTGTATTAAAGGTGTTTGTACCTTTGCCACTGAGAAGAAATATATCACATCATTGCTCTGAACATTGTTATAGTTAAATACATGGAGTGGTGGCACGTGAAATACTGGAATGGAATTTTAGGATGAGTAAATGAACAACAAAAATTAATTCTATGCTCTTATTAAATAATTTTATGATTGAAACAGCATCTCTTTTAAGGAGACAGTTGGTTTGCTTGTTACCTTAATTCTTTGTTGAGTTGATTATGCTGCTCTTGTCAAAGTTTTCGTCTCTCAGGTATCAGATACAAGATTGAAAATTTGTTCCAAGGTTGCATTACACTTCACAATTGATTTTCATCTGAGAGAGTACAGTTTCTACCATTCTGTAACAATCCTTCAATTCTTCAATTTAATCAGATCTATGGAACTTGAGCCAATTTTTCTAATAATTCAATATTCAATAAGCAAAATGATCATAAAGCCATCTTAGGCAAATTTTATTTCATTCTTTGGTTCAACAACATTTGATTTGCAATTGGGTATTTTGTTTCATCTTAAGAGCATATCCTTCTTGCGATAAATTTGAGCAGACTGACATGGAATCTGAGTCATACAGTTATTGCTAACAAGAAAGAACAAACAAGAAAAAACATTAAAGTATAATACAATTGTATTGTTTCATCCATCACCCAGGGATTTGAACTAATATGGACATAATATTGTTTTATGATAATATCAAGTGAACTTGAAGGGTGATATGAAATGCATGATGTAGAAATAACTATTTGAAATCGAGTGGGTTTCCAGTAATTTATGTTGGATGAATTGAGAACAGTCTGGAAAGAGAGAGCTTACACATCCAGGGCTGCTCTATTAAGAGAATGACTTTGTTTCAAGTGAAATGAATTCAACTCCAATAAGGAAGGAGAAAGGTTTCTTCTTCCACATAAATTCATGTGGAAGGAGAAGTCCATTTGAATTATATTGGCAAGTTTAGAAGAAGTTATCATCATCAAACATATATTCTGGATCTGTAGTCTGTGTTTATCTCTAGTATATTAAATATTCATCTACTTGTATTTGAAGCTCAATATCACTGGTGTCATGAGTTACAGTTGTCCAGATACTGTTTCCTAATTTGTTGTATTTATATCACAGTAGAAGTTTAAAAACCTTGCATGCTTTCTCAAAACAATCGTCAACACTTTCCTTGTCAAGCTACCTAGCCTAACCTACATCATATTCAAGAATATGTGCTGAAGTCATTATTTTAAACTGTTAAAGCTGACTACTGTTCCCACTTATCTTAAGCCCACACTTTCCTAGCTGAGGTACCTAGCCTAACCTACATTACATACAAGACTATTGACAGAAGTCATTATTGTTAAAGTTCAATGGAGCCATCTTGGATGAAGAAAGGAAAATCGTCCACCATTTTGAGAATTAACACTGCTCAACTACTCCTTTCAGTGAATATTTTCAGGCAGAACAATCTTTATCAAGTTATATATGGATTAACATGGGGATGAAGCATGCAAACACAACCCTTCTGTTATTTGAATAAGAAGTTCTAGGCAAAGTTGAAACAATTGATATTACTCTAGATAAAGGCCGCCTGCAACATTGATTGTTTCTGAAACTGAGACGGTTTTTAATGGAAAGTGTGTAACCTGATTTAACTTTTGTTAAATTATTAAAAGAAACATATCCGTCCTTGAAGTAAGAGCAGCTGTCCTTTTTTCTTTCTAACATAATGTCTGCCGCCATGTAAAGCCATGATCATAAAGAAAATTGTTAATTTGTTTCCATGTATGTTGTAATAAAGTATGTTACCTACAAAAACAACTCTCTAACAACAGTATACAAAGACTTAGCATATTTTGCTTATTTCAGTTGCGGTTGAATTTATTGCATAAGTTGAGTCAAGCAAAGATTTGACCGGGGCAAAAGGGTGGGGGGGGGGATACTTCACAAGGATTGCTTAAATTATTAAGTTAATGCAGCCACCATCCATAAATTGAGTCTAAGATGGCTGCTCATTGAATGGACACTCAGTATTCCATGTATGTTAAATCTGGGGAATATTGAGGTGTGTATTATACACATATTTAGTTTTACATCAAGAATACAAAAAGTGACATAAATTCTATCTGGGGTAAATAGAATGTATCTGGTATGATGTGTGTGGTAGCATTGTGTTCTTTTACTAATGGCGTACAAACCGGTCTCTATAACTCTGATCTTGAGTTCAGACTTTGTAATTCATTGTATTAATGTTAGCTGTGGCATCACAAACTCTCATGCTTCAGTTTGGTTTATTAAAATTTGCATCTGGTGATCTGAGCTCAAGAATCTCTTTGTTAGACTAGGTAGTTCAGCCGCTTCATATGAATCCACATTTGTCTACTAGCAAAGAAAATAATTGTCTGAAACCAGAAATTAATATTTGTATTTGTTGCTTTTCAAACATCTTTGTGCATGTCTTTGGTGTGATACCTTGTTTGGTTTACTCTTTGATGACAAATTCCAAATACAATGTAGTCCATGCATTTTTAGGATGTGATAGTATGATGAGTGATACCAAACAGTTAAGCAATGCACAGAAGTTTTGGTGAACTTGTTGGAATTCAGGGACCAAAAGCAGCCTAATGCTTTAAGCTATCCAGAGTTCATAAAGTTCAGAATAGAATAAACTATAATCTATAAAAGTAATTAAATTTCCGGGTTTTTTTTTTGGGGGGGGGGGGGGGGGTTCTGTCAGAATATTGGTGGTGAAGGAATTATTTGTCCCTCAAATATCATGAAAGAGGAGGGAGATGCTAGAAATCAATACTTTGTGGTTTGCATGAACTTTTCTCCAAGTATTCAATGATCGGTGATGAAAAAGATAGTGTCATCATTGAAAATATTAAAACCTTCATTTCAGGGTAGTCACAACTTTAGCAGTAAAATTTAATTCAGCCCAAACTTGAGAGGATGTTTAGCTAGAAGCAGATGTTTGTATTTAATTAGAAACTGTAAAGGATGTCTATCTCTCTCTCTCTCTCTAGCTGATCATGTGATACACATACAGTAGCCTTGAGTTCATTACGATAGCAACACAACATAGTGTCATACATATATAATGCAACATTTTCCTTACTGTATATCAGAGAATCATTTAGTGTTCACATTTTGGCGAGCAGTTTTGAGGTTTATGAATTTTGTTCTCATAAAATATGGAGAACTTATTATTGCACTGTATACAAACACTGTTATACAATACAAAATAGCATGTTGCTATGCAGTAGCAGGTATATTAGATTTATGTCAAATTTGTCAAAATGAAAAGTATGTTTTTTGAATCACATTCAGTCATCAGTCTGTAAATAATGTTGCATTAAAACTTTCTTAGGAATGGGTCAAGTCTAATATTTTGTTTAACAGTATAATTCGTAGCAGATAATATGGCAAATTGTATTACATGCAAATCTGGATAGAAAATAACACTCCACTTCATTGTTGTAGACATTAACATTGAATTGACATTTAACTACACTGAACCAGTGCACAAAGATTAAGTGTCTGATTCAACCCTTCTATCCTTATCATAAAACATTCAGCTTTGGATAAAAGAGAATTCACAGAGAGTTATCCTTCCAAATTTGATGCTCAATATTTAGAATGTTCCAATGAGATCGTGAATGACTGTCTAATCAAGCCATAAATTATTTAATCAAAAAAATATTCTCCAAGGAATTTCCAACTTTAGTTACTATTAAAGTCATCAGTTTCAATCAAAATATGGTGAAAATTTCCCAAAAGGTTAATGAAGGTTCTCCTCTTGAATATAATCATCCTTATCATCCTTGTAGGAGAATATTGTATTTGCTTGTTGGAATGTATGGATGGGGTTCATTGGTTATCCATAGATGCACTAAGAAAATAATGACAGATGGTGACATCTGACTGTGGATTGAGAGCCTACATGCATCATTTTGGGAAGTTGAATTAGTGATAATCATTGAAATTGATAAAAAAAATTATACATTCTTGTAGCAAAATCTATTAAAGATGCTTTTTGTTTTAAACTATGGTTTTTTTTTCATTTAATATTCAATTTATCTTTGATATCCATAGAATATCATTTGATCAGTTCAAAGAAATAGCGATAGTAGACAGTAGTCTGACAGCTTGGTTTGAAGCCCTTGGAACAGTCTTTTGAAATATCCAGAGGTAAGTTACTTTTTGATGGCTTTGCATAAATTTCACATGGACTAGACACATTGTGTGCCTGAGAGGGCTTACAAATAAATATCTTAAATCCTGTGGCGGTTCGTTTATCTCTTTCTGCTGAATTATTAAAGCAGATGCAAGAATTATAATAATTGAATATGAATCAGACATCATAGCACAATGTCTGTACCTTTCAACTTCCCATCCACTGCCCTGCAACTTTAACTAGATTCAAATTATGCATGCCAAGCACGCCTAGTTCCATTATCCAATGCCACCTCAGTGCCATGCAATAAGTGGTCAGAAGGAAAGTCCTGTTCGAGCCGTGCAAGGCATGGCTCCTGCAGGTGCCACTTTAAAAGACACTAACCTTATAAGGCAAAAGGTTTATTACTGTAAGACAGGTCCTCCATGCTTTCCAATAACCTGCATTGAATAACACCTCTCCCCTTCCCTGCTCCACCCCTCATTTCACTTTACAGACTTTAAATAAAATGGAAAAAGAGATCTGGCTCTCTCACCCACTTCCACTAGCCTTTCCTGCCCTAAATTTTATTGAGGTGACATTTTGCATGTGACAGTAATTCTTTATAAAACCAGCAAAAATGTACTTTTATAGAATTAACATAAAGCTCTCAGAAGCTAAATAGAAAATGGCAAACAGGAACGAAACACCCATTTTCAGTCCTTTTCCTTTTGTACCACAACTTGAGTTAGCTGATCAGCTCAGTTGTAACTTTTGATGATATTTTGTTATATAAACCAGTAAGAGGGTGCTTCAGTGAATTTGTGGTCTGTGGTCTGTGTAATAGAGGTTAGCAGTAATGAGGGATGTATGTCAAACTGTACTAGAGCTGTTGTTAGGTTTCTACTACTTGCACCTGCCATATTATTAGTGGCGCCTTATGCAGATTACCATAATGTTGTCATGTGACTCACTAGAATTCCAGATAATTCTTTTACTTTCACAAACTGTGCTGCTTCACAACATTGACATTTGTTTTATTATTGAAGCTCTGATGAATATGTCTAGTAATGACGTACAGTGTAAGGTCATGGATAGATAGAAGGTTTATAACTTAAAAGCAAAGCAGCTGGTTGTGTTGGTAATTTATGTCTTTTACCACACAAACACATTTGAACAGAGAGAGAAGAGGGCTATGTCAGAACAGATATATCTAAGACCCTGCGAAAGTAACAAAAGAACCAAAGATTTTACATGCAATTTGTTATGATTTCTGTAAATAACCTTCAATTGTCTGCTTTCCAGTTTCCACTCTTCCAGTGGTTGTTATGTAACTTGTCTACTTGTTGCCGTATACTTGGTTATTCTCTGATCTGTCACAATGATTAAACTAGTCAAACTATTTATTTTAAAATGTCTACATATCTTTGGTTTTTTTTTCGTATTTCCAATATAGTAACGTCATAATAGAGAAAACTTCCAGTAACATGACATTTGTGTTGATAATGTAGCAACTCTTGCTACAAAAGTACACTTGGACACATAATTGGATGCTACTTGGTTCAAATTTAAGGATACAATAGACATAAAAAACCTTAAAAATCTCACAAGTTTCCACAATTTTACTGTGAAATAACCTCCTATTATCCATTGTATTACTCTTCCAGTTCTATTGTTATGCCATATAACATTTTATATGTTGCTACATGTTTCATCATGCACTAATCCTAAAAAAAGGTATTCAACAAGCTTAATTTCAAATCTTTTTGTGTGTTTAGTTATGCTGTTTTGCATTCAATAGTTCTTTTAACCATTGCTGTTTACTGTGTTTTTATTCCAAACCTGCAGTTCATTTTCTGTTTATACTGTTGTCTGGCAACTGTTTCTTTCAATGTTTTATTGTCAACTTTATGCAAATATTCATCTGCATACTTGTGTTAAAACTTAAGAGATCTTTGTGGACCCTGTTTATTAATTATATTTAACTTTAATATACTTGTTCAAAACTTTGAGGTCTGTGGTTATAGACCCGTTGTTTATTCCTTTTCAGTGTTGTGCTTGTTATTACACCCTCTGGTCATTATGTGCAATTGTTTGGCAATTTCCTGAAACTTTGTTTAATCTTTTGTTCCTTATTTTATTTTGATCTCTTAACAGATTTTACAACTTCAGCTTTTTGATGTCCATTGTTCAACTAATCCATCTGCATTTGGAAATTTAGCATTATTTATAATTGCAGTTGTTATTTTATATGGCTGTAAATGGATGGAAGAAGCAGTTGGAAGAGTTCCTGAAAGGATGAAGTATATTGTATTATGGAAGACAATAAACTATTCCATCCATCGCCTGGGACTCTAATCAAGTTCATTGTGTTGCTGCACCAATAATTACATAACCTATCACATTGAAATTTCAATATGCTGTTCAACTTGTTAAGCTCATTTAATGTTTGCTTTTGTTGTTACTTGTGCCTTCACTACAATATGTCTCTGCAGTATAATATACATCTATTTTGTTCCTAAAATGCCTTGCCCATGTTATAATTCAATTAAAGTGCAAAGATTCTAAAAGGAAATAGTCTTCTGCTGTCAATTGAACAAAGGTTTTTTCTTATATCTCCTATTTACAGAACTGTTGGGTGAAAATCTTTACAAGATATATTGTCTGTGTGCATAAATCTGTATTGTCAAATCTCAGCTTTTAGTTAAAAGAAAAAAAAAAAGGACATAAATCTGATGAATTACAACTCTTAAATATTTCCACATTTTGTCGTTGCAAATTTACAGCACTGGTCTTGTTATAAATTAGATTATAGACATGTTTGAAGGTCTTGATGTTAATATTTTCAGTAATATTTTTGGTTTACGACATGTTTTATTATCATCCAGTTGATATTTTCAATGTTTGTACCTTTAGTTACACACTAACAATCATGTTGCACTGAATTTTGCATCAGTCTGTTACTTCCATTCTTGACCAGTAATAGAAGTTAGATATTAGAGTTTCCTGAAAACAGATTCTATGTTCCCCAAAAATGGTGCTAGAAATAATAAGATATTTTTAAAAATGGATAAAACAAATATTGCATTACATTCATGTGATAAAAGTTTTACTGTCTTTTACTGAATGATTAATAAGTAATGAAACCCAGCCAAATGGTTGAGTGGCGTCCTTTCTTTATGGTTGGGCAGAATGATGCAAAGTTAAAGCATAGAGCTAACACAGTTTTAAGCAATTTCATGATTCTGAGCAGAATGGAGATATTTCACAGTAAAGCAGTCAGATTTGCAATTCAGAAAGAAAATTATGCCTCTTTGTGATATTCTCTATGCGGTAAAGCTTCTTGTCAAGCTCTTGTAAAATTTTATTTCTAGACAGTAGAGGAACTCTTTCCCGATATTGTGGAGGCTGTCGGTTTAACGTATGCAGAAATCTCTTGACTAGTTTGATGCTGTTGTGAATTATAACCTTTGGGAATGAAAAGTACTTCCCTTTTGCATTAATGTCACAAAAGTTTTTGAAGTGCCTTCCTTGTTGATAAAAAGTACCCACTTTAGGATACCTGAGAATACCAAACAGTTTATTTTCTGAATTACAAACTGACAGGGAGGTTTAGTCAGATTTAATGAATAATCACTAACACAGATGGGATGCTTTTATCTTTCTTCAATTCTTCCTGGTTTTGTTTTATGTTGACTTTTGAATTCACTGCGACAAGATTGCTGCAATGTAACGTGGGCATGTTAGCTCATTACACACCTTTCATTGTGCTCATAAAATCTGGAGTCGACTTCTAGCAGTCTTTAATGTGTATTTTGTTCACATCAAATTAATAATTTACACCTCAAGAATTGGCAAGTTCAAACAGCTATGGAAGTTCATACTTTAGACTGCCATATAATGTAAGATTTTTACCACTAGATTTGAAATATTCAAACAAATATGCAAGCTCATGCATTAGGATATATCATAAGATTTTTTTGTCTAGAACTGGAAGAGTTAAATAGCTAAGCACACCACTGTTGGTAAGCTAATCCCTAAGGCTGCCAAGTTTAACACCACAGCCGACCGGTTCAGACAGCAATCCTCCTCTTGTTGGCCAGCTTATACCTAACCCTAACAGGGTAAAGATGCTTCTGGCAATGTCTTGATGAAGTAAAACTCTTTTAGAAAGAAAAAAGAACTTAAGAAATAAAGCAAATTGGTTAGTTAATTGAAGCTGGGTGACAACCTGCTTCAATAATAGGATTTACTTTGCTTTTCCTTCTTCATACACGGTACTGCTATTTGCAATTGCATTACTCACATGTGTTTGTGCCAATTGTGGCATCAATGTTCGGAAGAGTTACGCAGGCAGGTGTGGGCAAATCTTCTTGTGGTACTGTGGCACTATGTAGTTACATTAACAGGTTAACTTTCAAATAAGGCTACTTCTGAGTCACAGCTCAAAGCTAATATACAGTGAACTGGAATGTCACATTATGACATATTTGAACGGTACACAGTTGTGACCAAAAATGGCAGAAACCAATTTGGAAAGATTGATACAACTACTTCTAGCAAATCTATAGTATCATACACGGAGCTTCAGTGACAATATTTGCAGTGCAAATGCATTGTTTCTAGCTTGTGTAGGACATTAAGATTGTCAAAGTTGGCATTGTTGTTTGTCACTTCTGTGGCAAGCTGCAATAGATGGTGGCAAAGACTCCACAATGCTGCAAGTCAAAAATGATTACACCATTAGCACACTTCTTTGACTGTAACTCAGAGACATGCCTACTGTTACTCTGGCAAATGTGACTGAAAAACAATAGAAATAAACAGTACACAGAAAATAGTAAAAACTTGAAAGAAATGATCTAGTATGTTGGCAAAAGATGATGAGACATCCACAGAGATTACAGTGTGCAACTATGAGATAACTCTAAGAATTTCTAGTCAAATAATTAAGCTTTTTGGGAAAGATTTTCTAAGCCTGAACTGAGACCAGCAGGAACTGTAACCATTTAAAATAGTTATGATTAACCTTGAGTAATTTATGAGACCACGCAATCTTGCGTGATTGACTGCTTTAAGAGATTGAATCGTTATCTTCTTCAGCGAAACAGTCTCCGACAGATATTGCCTGGTGATTGATAGTTCTGCATAAATGTTTTGTTCCAGTGTTGACTGTGTGAGTCAGTGATTTATAGTTAATTGTCAACATTGGAGATTCTCCGCTTCTGCATTTCCGTCTAGACAACTATTATACTACCCTGCATGCCAAGTAGCTTTTTACACTCAGAATATGAGTTTTTATGTGAAAAATGTGATAATACATTATAGTTCTACTTGTTGGCAAAAAGATACAGGAACACAACATGAAACAGTGCAATTGCATAAAGCAGCCTTTGGATGTTGGTTGTTGTATTTGCAGACCTAGCAATTCAATCAAAGTGCATGTACAATGTTATCAATATTGTACAAATAAAGAAGATGATTTTTAAAGATTTGCACAAATAAATATACATACACTTGGAACAAAATATTCTTTGTCTTGTGTATTTTATCATCTGTGAAAGCCTTCACCATGGTGTATTTGTTATATAACAACAGAATTCTGCCAGTGTGCTGTCAATGTTGTGAACTGGCACATTTTACTCTTTGTCAAATAAATTTCTCTAATTCCTTCATACCTAGTTATGCAACATGTTAACAACATACACATCTACATGTTATGTATTATGACAAAACTTATGCATTTTCTGTAGAAGTATCATTGCTACTAATGACACTGTTTTTTGTACCTATTATGGCACAGACCTTTAAGCATGGAATGCACCAGGAATTCACTCCTTATAAATGCAAATACACTCATTACAGTGAGAGAGGTCAAGAAAGACTAATTATAATTTAAGAATTTTCTTCATTCTTTAAGTTGGGCACAAATGATTGAGACAGATACAGTGTAACAAAAAAAAAAATTGCTGGATAGTGATGATTTGGACCTAGCGTTGCAAATTTGCATCATCGTTTAGCTTAACTTTTGTGAAACGCACATAAAGAGATGTGTATGCTTGCTTTCTGAAGCATTGTCATTGAATTTAAGAAGTTTGTCAGTATTAAGACTGTAAAAGTGCCATGTGTAGGTGCTGCCACAGTGTTTCTGAGTACTTAAGATGTGTATGCACACACAATGAAATTGGCTACTTCAGGTTCAAGGCTATCATCCAGCTCAAATGCCAAACAGTTTGATACTTGACTATTTTTTTTATCCATTTTTATATAGATCATTGTCATGAACCGAGGACCTTAACAAAATAAAAACTCAAAGATAATAGCCACAAAAACTGCAATTGTGTCAGTATCGCTCTAAAATGTGCTAGAAAGATCACAAGTGGTCAGTCATGTTCAGATTTCAATAAGAATTGTAAAACCGTTCTAAATACGCTTCCTTCATTGAGACATTTGTTACTGTTAAATTCAATGCAATATTACAAAACCTGGAAAAAATTTGAAGATCAAAAATGCCCCCAAGAAGGTCACTTTTGAAACTTTTTAAAGCCTTTTCAATTTGCTAAAATCTGAGGCAGTACTGATGATGACCTTTAGAAACATTTAGACTTTATTAACTTCAATCTCATACATACAGAAGCAGGAAGAAAATAGATACTTTATTCCCTTAATAGGTTCTATCAGTTGTGCATGACACTGACTCTTCTTGGTGGTGAGAGCACCATCTTCAAGAAGAATAACTGTACTATAGAATAGTGTTGTTGTCTAACTGCAAGTTGAAAGATCATTTTGCAGAAGTGACACCTTGATTTATTAGTATTAGGCGGTAGATTTCATTGGTAAATTAATTGGATTTTGCAAGCCCAGTTGTGAGTCAGCATTAGTTGGTCGAGGGCTAAACTTTCTCCTCTTTGTAAAGCATCCAAATCCATGACATTTTGGTTTTTGACAGTATCCCAGATTAGACCTCTTGGATGACTCTGGGTCTGGCAACACTTTGCAAATTAGCTGGGAAGATACCGATAGACCATGCAGTTGCTGTGTTTGAAAGTCAATTGTACCACACAATCGCAATGAAATGGTTATAAATTGCAACAGCGGAATAAGAAAAAAAAAATTCCATTCTGAGGCACTTTCTTCGCAAATATTTCTAGAATAATACAGTGAACTATAACTCATACACAAAGTAAGACTTTTGATCTTTCTTAAAATGTTTTTTTTTGGCAAAATTAAAGATTTACTAAAGCAATGCTATGTAAACTGTATAAGCAAGTGCTGCAGTGTGCTAGCAAGTCCCTCAATGGGGTTTCACAAGGTCAAATGATGATATAAATTTCCAAAACTGTATGTCCATATTGTCACTTGCCAATAACTGTTGTTGTGTTAGGCTACTTTTACCTATTGAACTGTACAGTATTTCTGTCCAATGTAAATACTAAAGGTATATTACCAACTTAGTTTTCCAAACATTTCTTATTGTACTTGTTAAATTAGCTTCAAAACAAGTAATATTTGTAACTCATTTGAGGTCATCCCAGTGAATTCCAGAAGAATGCACCATAATAGTTCCCAAAATAGTGTCATTATTAGTAAAGATTCTTCTATAAAACACTCATTTTCATCAATCTCCTTAAAGTTTCAGTACTTGTTTGCCAAATTTAAACTTCGACCTTTCCAGCTTACTGCACTAAAAGCTCAGTGAAAATGACATTGTATTATGCGATTTTCATATCAATATTCTTTATTTTTATTGAGGTATCTGTCATTAAACATTTTGAGCTGAATAAAATTCACCAGATTTCTTAACGAGTCAGTAGATTCTACAAACTTCAATCAAAATTTACAAGCCCTGCCCAATTACGGATGATTCACCAATCAAATTTCTCTGTTTTTTTACGACCGCTAGGCCTAGGACTACTTTCACTTTTGTAGCTAGCGTGTCTTAGGTCCCTTCTATCGAATAGTATCTTTCGGTCTAACCGATGTAGCTTGCAAAATTGTGTCATTTCCCTCCATTGCAATGAATAAACAGGTGTTTTCAGACGTTTTCTCTGTGGAATTGTAAAAAGTGGAAGATACAAGTATCGGATTGCATTAAAATCTTGACCGGCCCCATGTGTAGACTATTTTGTTTAATGAACATGCTGACATGGACGGTCGCAGTGATTTTATGGTAAATCGTTTGCGCCATAAGGGCAACAGAAAATAAATTTCTTTTGATTGCGACAACCTATCTCTATTAAACCCACCTGGTCAGAGTGCATTTAGAATAAGAAACATTGAATCTACTTCGGAATTTTTCTTACGAAATTCATCAGCAAACAGGTATTGAGACATTAAAAGATCGACGCACAACTTTCCTTTCATCGGGTGTAATAATAACTGAAAGGAAAGTGTATCCGAAATCACTTGTTCTTATCCCCTGCCAGCCCCATCCCCTCCTTTAACTCACAACACTCATGCATTATTATTTGCCAGTATTGTAGTGAAGTATTAACTGATTAATTGCAATTAAACACGATCACATTTATGAAAACAATCACATCATAAATCAATTGTTGCTAATACATTGCAGTTGCAGTAAGGATTTAAAGGTCTTCAGTTTTGCCTTAAAATTCAAGCATGCTATATAATGGTAAAAGGTTTCAAGAAGTATTTCAAAAGTGTAATTTCTAGGTTTTGAGGTTATAGTCAACAATGGGTAATGTCTCAGTGAAGGAAACTGCTCAGAGGGTCCAATATAGCTTATGTAGCCTGATTTCTGTTTGAAGTTACTTGATATATGATCCAACAATTAGGATTGTAATTAAACTGATCAACTTACCTCAAGAAAAAGGGGGGAGAGAGAAGGGGGAGCTGAAATGCAGAATTTCAACTGATTCAAGTATGGTTTACTTAAAAATAAACTTTCATTTGTTAGTTTGAGCATAGTAAGAATCACTTAAGTTCACCTTTAATGCAATGTTACAAACTTGATTAATTCTCCCAAACTCCGGATCCTACAGTATTAAGCCTCTCCATAGTAAGGAGGGATAGCTATGTGTAGAACTAACTGTGAGTGCATCCTTCACTGCAGCTGGATTAATTTAGTACAGCAATAGGAATATGATATTGATTATCAATGTCTTCTACTTGGCCCATCATATCTCTTTCCTGCATTTTATAAATTAGGATAATGCAAGAGAAAGATTGGAAAAGGAAATGGGGAGGGGTGGGTGAGGGGATGCTACAATTTGATTTAAAGTTCAACATGGAGTTCTGTCAGTAAACAACATATAAGGTTCTCTATTTCAGTTAAGGAGGCAGTACCAATATATATGAAAACCTTCCCCTCCCACCCAACCCACCCCTTCTCTCTCTCTGAATATGATTATATTGATCTACCATTTTCCTTTGACTACAAAGTCATTCTCACAGCATTCAAATTTGTACTTTTATTCAAGCAAAAAGAACTAAAGCTTATTGATTTCTGATGGTCACAATACTTTTCCAATATTTTGATATAGGCTGCCATATTTGTTTACAGCCATGTATATGGATCACATTTGATCAAGTTCTATTCATTCAATGAAAAATAATTGAAGAAATGAACGATAATAGTGCCCAAATAGTTTTCACATAGGCTACTTGTGCAAAGGTGGAATGGGCAGGTGGAGGGGAATCAAGCAGGGTTATTGTCATAAAAAAAAAACATCATTAAATAGCTAAATGGTAAAAGGTACATTGTTA
This sequence comes from Apostichopus parvimensis, assembly GCA_000934455.1. Taxonomy (NCBI): domain Eukaryota; kingdom Metazoa; phylum Echinodermata; class Holothuroidea; order Aspidochirotida; family Stichopodidae; genus Apostichopus; species Apostichopus parvimensis. The sequence continues at coordinate 80,182 of KN888213.1, read as the reverse complement.
GAATGCAGCTGCATATATCATCTTCTTCATTTTATCAGTATTTGTTTGATCATGGAAGGTCCCTTGACGTTCGTATAACATGACTCACGTAATTGGATAATCTTAAAGTATGGTAATCGCCTTAGTAGTCCAAATCCAAATCCTATTTTAATTAAATCCTAGGGACCTGATGTGAATATTCATGAAGACCTGGAATTAACAGTATCCTCCAATTCGTGCTGGGAAGCATTTCCTGTTGAATGTTTCATATACACATACACTTGACATAACCTAGTTTACTTCCTGCCATGTGTTTTTTTTCTTTCATTAAAATGGCCAGGTGTTCAACATTTGCATAGTAATAAACTTTATTTGATTCTGTTATCTCCCAGGGTCTTCAGATATAAACAAAAGAAACACTTTCATTTGTCCTAATTCAATACAAATAGAACAATGAACATCAAATAAAGTTGTGCAATAAATGCCATGGATTAAGTAACATTTTAATATGAGTTTAAATACTGAGGACTGGGGAAATAATATATTGTTTTTGTTTTAATTTTGTTCATGGAAAGGGAACATGAAGTGTTCCTTACATCCTTCCTTGCTTCCCACTGAGTGTTATTAACAACAGGGGCACTTCCTGATTATGAAATTAAATACAAAATAAGAAACTTCACACACCTGTTTGCAATGATTATACATCAGACTGATAAGTGTGAAGAGGGGGCAGGGTGCAAAGTTGTTTAGATGATCAAATAGAGAATGAAAATGGATGTAAGCTTAAGGCAAAATGTATTAAAAGTAGCTCTGAATGACAAAGTGATGGGGGGGGGGGGGGAGGGCGAGATTACATAATAAAGCTGAAACAATGAATTTAATTACCATTTCAGGCTATATATTTGGGATGCACAGACCCTTTTATAAATTGTCTAATTCAAATTTCCAATTGACTACACTACGTGTGAAGAAGATGGGGATAGGTAATAGATAGATATGGGTTGAAGTACAGTAGTGAGCAAATTGAAAGAGGTTTAGTAATATTGATATAATTAATTTAAAGCTTATATTAGTCATAACAGTATTGGTGCTTTTTGTACCTCAGTGAGGTAAAAAAAAAAGAAGTTCATTAATTGAATCATATATGGATCACTGGTTTAACATTTTATGTAGGTTTCTTTGGTGACTGTGTTACAATCTTTTTTGCGGCTGAAGACCCTGAGACTGTTTGCATTTTTCTTAGGTTTATCTGTGTATCTGCCAGAAAATATGGCAGCCATAGGATAACACAATTTCTTAGTGTACAATATGTACATAAATAAATAACTTGTATGCAGTCGAAACTAAACAGTCGAAAAGTCTCCTGCATCGTTGCAAAAGTTTCAAATATTGCATCATGACACATTTAAGCACCCACCCATTTCACCTGTTGCACCCCCCCCCCCAGGATGCAAGTGCTCAAAAACTCTACTGCCCAAAATCAGTTCCCCTTATGCTGGCATTTTCCAGAATTACAGCACACATCAGTTACTGTATAGTCTTATGGGAGCTTTAGTACAGAAGTAATAATAGCCAACAACACAGGGCTTTTGAAAGGTATGGAAATAATGCTGCTTTCTTGACTGACGATTGTAATATGCATGACGTATCATGTTTTTATGTTCTTAATGTCTACTGGCAGTAAAAAGCAAGTGGATTTTTTGTTCTACTGGCAAACATAAATATCCACTGGCAGTTAGCCATTAAATAGCCTGAAGTTTGTGACTTGCTCATTAATTGCTAATTTAGGTAGCTCCAAAATGTAAATGGCAATAGTTTCATATATTTCCAAAGGAAGAGCTTAATTAACATTGAAAGCGAATTTTCAAGATCTCTGCAAAAGGTTTCTCCATTGCCTCGAACTATACATTCCGATACGTCAAAATTTATCTTCTTAGAGTAATGCTTGAAAAATTCAATTAACTGTGAACCTTTTTCCTGCGTTGATGCAAAGATATGAGGGAATTGTTAAGTTTAATAACGTGAGATAGAACAGTGCGTGAAGGCATGCCGTCATACTTCAAACCCGAATAAGGGAAATTGCCTTCAGGAATTTGTCTGAGACATGAAAATGGAGCCAGTATTGTTTATATCTGCTGGTTGAACCACTTTATGAGGCTTTGATAACATAGACAGACAGATCAGTCATAAAATGTGTATGTATCAATTCATGGATGCCTGGATAAGATACAAATAAATATCTAATTCTGTAGAAGATGTTTATGGTATTGAAGATGAAGCTTGCTATTTAGAAATAATTGTAACCAGGCATGTCATATTCCTCCAGGGAGAAAAATAAACTGTATATATCTGTTTTGAATCTCTGTTATTTCCTTCAAAAATGTGTGCAAGATGAGATGTGTACTGAAAATGTGAATAAAACATGTGGATAGGCTAACCAACAAACTTTCATCTTTAAACATTGTAAAAAAAGAAAGAAAAATGAGTGAATTGCATTTAAGTTTGTATGGTAAAGCAGATTAATGTGAACATGCTCATATGTGCCTCAAAAACGTGTGGTTAGTGATGGAACATTGAGCAGGAAGGGGAGTTGGGGAAAAATAAATGAGAGCAGAAGATTCCCACCTCCCCATCCCCATCCCCCATCCAACCTTTCCACACTAGCCATTCCAGTAGACTTATGCTTTAATTAATCAGAGATACTCAAAATACACCTTCTCTCACACAATGGCTGTAGGATATTTGGTATTTTATATTATCTCATGGGTTGAACAACTTTGTAGTTTTTGGTGAACAGGTCATGTGTCTCTACTGTGCTTCTTGCTGTTCAAATTGCCCATACAGATCTGTGTAAACATACATAGGAACGTTAAGAAGAAACAAATTGAAATTCAGTCGGCTCTTTGTTCCTTTTGTGTTTTGTTTAGATTATTTTCTATGTAACTTTTGAAATTTAAAGAACTTCTTTTTATTATTCACTGATTTAAGGGCTGTTAAGTATCATTTTATTTCATTTATCATTTCTAAAAAAACAAAGGGAGCAATTTGTTTTTGGGGTGCAAATGGGTGAGAGGGAGAGGCAAAAACATTTCTCATTCAAGTTAGGGGCAATTGATATTTAATAACACAACCAGCATCTTTAAAGTGGCTTTTTGAGTTGATGTTGATCAAATTTTTTTGGATGATTTTTCAAATTAAATCCCAATCACAATATAGGTCATTAGCTTGACAACTCAAATATCTTTTCAAATAATATAGAAAAGTTGAAGATTTCAAAATTGTCCTAATTGCTTTTTTAAATTGTTTAATAATAACCTGTAAAGTTACTGGGTGACAAAATGTTCAAGATCTGCTGGATTCATTAATGAATTATACCAGGTTTATATTCTTTAACCAATTGTCATCATGTTTTGAGTAATACATAATTAGTGGGTTTGATAAAATTGCAGACCCAAATGCAAAAGCATTCATTCATCCAATTAAAACTAATTTTTCACCAAAGATATGAATTGCAAAATTATTAAAAAGTTTGTGGAATTGGTAGTTGTCATCGTCAAACTAATCT
>KN888213.1:40227-64145 GCA_000934455.1 Apostichopus parvimensis | reverse complement strand
ATTTTTCAGTTTTAGGTTTAAATTCCTTTTAGTTTCGATTCTTATAGTTTGACCATTTTCGAGAGTTTTGTTTCCTTTTCCTTCATTCAGTTGCAATTCTTATTTTTCTTAATAGTTTGAATTCTTATTATCCTATTAAATTAATATGTGCAATTCATAGTATGGTATCCTTTTTTGTGTATTTTCATGTATACTATTTGTATTATTCTTATTCCATCTTATCATTGTATTGTCTTATTGCGAGCATTTAATTGCCCATTTTTGGTGCTTAATAAAGTTTATTTGAACTTTGAACTTTGAACTTGCATGCAGGAGACAGACTGCTCTCTAAAGCCAATTAACCCGACCACAATTTATGTAGATATGCATGCTGCTTGAAAGGCCACAGCAATAGAGGGGGGTAGAGGGAGAGGGTGGGGAGGCATATATGCTTGACATAAGGGGGATACATTAGGGGGCTCATATAAACATGGGAGGAAAAAAACTTTGTTACTTTCATATTATATACTTGAACATGAATGAAGACTTCAAGAAGGGCCTGATGTGGCTCTTCATGCTGCTGGAGGTGAAGTATTTAATATGATAAACATGTTTGTCCCTTGCTCCATCTCATTGCCTCCTCCCAGGTTCAACTTCTGCTCTGAATTAATTACCTTGGTCCAAAGGAATTGTCTGATCAGTGTAAATTCACTTTGTGACTCGATAAATAAACAATTTAATAAACAATTTAATAGTTCATCTAATTCTTTAAGGACATTTAAAAATGTTGTTGCCTATTGTTTTCTTGATATCAGCACAAGATTGAATTGAGGTCATAATTTAAGAAATTGTTTAAATATTGAAACTGTGGATATCATATTCAAAACCAGCTTACAAGCTACCTTTGTATCTTTAAATCACCTTCAGGTATTAACACATTCAGTGACAAATTTGGAACTGGGTTCTTTCTGATCAAATTGAAAAAGGGTAATAAGAACAGATAACGATGGTGTTGTTATGTCACATGACTGGTCATGTGAACTGAGGCATGAATGAATTTTTTTCCTCTCCTGTCATATGTTAACACTGAAAATATACTGCACGTATCTGGCAGTATATCGCTTAGGTTGAGCATACAGTGTGCTGAAAAGATAAAATCAGTCTTTTGAAAGATTATGATGCATTGAATTAAGAAGTATTCAATTTGGGGTTTAGTCATTTGGATGGGAAGGGTAGCAGGGCAAATTTTGAATGGTAATCTGGTAGTCTGTGATGACCAAATATCTGTTCAAACAACCAAATTCAGCTGTGTAGGTCGTCCTGTGGATAACTAGCTGTTTACGGGAAATTCAAATTGCATTGTAATTAAATACTGCCAAACAGCTAATTGATAACTTTTATCTCCACCAAAGCTAGTGTTCTATACACCAACTGTGACACATCTCTTCTATAGTGTACATCCTACAGTGACATACTGATCATTGTTATTTTGATGAATCGACAACCAGAAAATATCCTTACTAATTTTAAGTAGGGGAGTGGGTGTAGACTTTTGGGGAAAAGGTGACCTACGATGATATATACACAAAGATATATACAGGTGGCTTGTGGTCTTGGAGAGGTTAGATAATGGGAAGAAAACAAGTTGTCAGGCTGAAACAATAACATGAACAAACTTGAGGTATATCTGCACTTTCTTGTATCTCCCTTGCCTTGCTATCACTTTGCTGTGGATATTAAGCAAGTTGTGTAACATCTATCAGTTTATGTCATCCCTTCACATTGTAAAATTGCACAAGGGTTTTTCATCCAAAGCAGATGATTCACAGTACAATAAAATGGGAAAAAAATCAATCATTGTCCAAAATTGTCCACATTAAGGTAATTGGAATTACTTTCAGTACGTTTAATGAAGTTAAATACATATCAACATTATGCTTTTGGCTCACTAGTTTTGCATGGTATGTTTTCATGCATTTTAAATGCAGTGTTAGCCTGAGAGAAAACTGAATACACAGTTTTGTTTGTTATTTCTCAGGCTTATCATATTTGAATTCTTGTCTAAGGTAAGGGTTGGTAACAGCACTTCAATATATACAAGGAGTTCAGGGAATTTCTTTTCATTTTGGGTAGACATTGTCACATAGTGTAAGTTACTGCCTCCAAACATACTTATAAATGCTAATAACGATATGTAAGAATGGATGTTATCTGTTTCTGTTAAATAGAGAGAATAGGAATTTGCTATATTGTTTATTGTAACTCCTTGGAGGCTGATCATATGAAATTTCAGATGCAGTCCACTGATTAATGTAGACTAGATGCCATACTATATACTGAAAAGTCGCTGTGGAGGAAGAATTGCCTGGAGTTTAATAAATGTTGTCAAAATATGTAAAATATAGATGTACATGTAGGTAATGCATTGCAAAGGTAGTTATAAATTGAGGAATACATTAATAGTGTGTAATGTCAGTTACAATCTTAACTGCACCATGATTTATCCCACCATACTACATTATGTTAATCCTTACAATGCATCCTAATGAATTGTGAGCAGCAATAACACCACTCAGGCAAGTAAGTGAGGTACTGAGGATTGGTTTCAAGGACTCAAGGTATAAGGAAGGTGGGATTAATTCTTCCCGAAGCTGCTTTGTAGACTTGTAACTTGCCAGCAACTGCTAAGGGGGTGGTAGGAACCAAACAAGAAAGGTTTGGTTCCCAGCTTTTGTCTTCTCCCCTCCCTCCCACTGAAAAAATAGGTAGGAAAAATACAAGACTTAGACTTCTACTGAATATAATTTTATAGAGGGCTTTCCTCATAACCCCCACCAATGGCCGTATAGTTGGCCTTTGGACCCCACACATACATGGCTTTATCTTTTGTGCTGGCACTGGCCTTTCAGCTTCATTAGCAGCATTCTGTATCCCCCAAAACATTGCACTTGTTTTGCTTTGCCAACTTCCCATTTCCAAATGTCTGGTGATGCCACTGGTATTAGAGTACAGTCCTTACAGTAAATTGTAAACAATTGCAGATACATGAAGTTCCCTTAGCCCAACCACCAAAATATTCTTAGTTTGCCACTAGCTCAGTAATCAACCATCGTAAAACACTTGAAGGAAATGGAACATTCATATCGACATGGGTCGATATGCATAGTTTATAGCACACCTGATCCAAATTCACTTTTGCACAATGTTGAATACTACATGCTATGTTTACTGAAAATGAAAGAAGATTATGAACAAATCTTTCACCTTTCTTATAAAGATAAGAACTGGAACTGTCAGATACTATTGCATTTTGATGGTCCAAACACTTTTCAGCACTAAAGTTGCCTTTCTATGTAGTATCTGTTGTGTGAAGCCTGACTCCTCTTGACAACCACAATGAAGTATTGAATTTCTTGACAGTTGATAGGATGACCCACTTGAGCAAGATCCGTTTCTTGTTGTGTAGTTGGCTTGTGATAGTGTATGTGCTATTTACTTGACACACAAGTGAGTTATTTATCAGTTCTGTTACTCATGCTCTTAACACATCCCAAGTACTGACTATCTGCATATCTGTTTAAATAAAACATTCCTCTTTCAAACTTTAAAGATAGTCGCCTGAAATTATACCACTTTGAGCATTTACTTGCAGTCATGTGATCAGTAAATCTTTGTGAGATTTTTAATTTTTCAATTGTAAGTGTCATAAACTGAGAAATGTTGTCTGTTCTTGTTGTTGTTTTCTCTTATTTTCATATAGTGCTAAGATCATTACATCAGAATTGCTTGTCCCGGAAATTTGTAAGGTTATTTTCACGTTATTGCCTTACTCCATGGTTAGGTGATAAATAATCTGCAAGATTACCGTAAGATTTTGTCCAATGCAATGATGAGAAGACAACATATATCGATATACATGAGATAAGCATTGACTGCAAATAGCATTACCAGGAGAAGTAAAAACACAAAGAAACTTTGTACAGCTTTAAGTACATTACATAAGACATTGAAGACATATTTTAGTTTAATTTACCGTACCAGTTCTTATACACACCAATATTGATATATCATACCATCCCATAAGGATCGTGACCAAAACCCAAGTCAGTTTTGCACTATTATGGTTGGATTATGAATCATCATCTAATTATAATGAACTTTACTATCATAATTGATGTAAAATTATACAGTTTGTCTTTCAATTATGTTTATGTTTCCAATTAAATTTGTTTCAAATAAACTGAGTGTAAAGAATATGTTTTGCATGTGTACTTGATTTAGGTGAATAATTTATCAACTTGTATCCATACCACCTTGGTAATTATTAGATTATCATATATAAAAGCAAATCCTTACAGACTATTAAATTGTCAGATTGTAAAATTAAAATATATTCAGAGCAAACCCATCAAACTGTATTTGCTTGGAGAAATTTTGATACTCATCAAATTTAGCATTTTCAAATGTCAGGTCTGTTCAATGGTAATATTAAAACAGTAGACTAGTTAATAGTTAGTGTATTAAAAATATGTCTACAGCTATTGAACCCTCTGCATTTTTCCTGCTGTTGATTACTCAGTCTAAAACCTTTCCTTTACCCTCTCCGTTACCGTCATCCACTTTACCCTCCCTTGCACATCTTCTTCCCTCCTTCCTGACTGTACTTTCATTAATCTACCTTTCTCAGTACTGTACTTTAGATTCAGTCATAACGGTAGTACGATAACTGGTGAGAACATGAAATTAAATTGTTTTCCAAACTGTCAGTTCTTGTGTACATCAATATCCTCAAGTTAATGTCAGAATTCTTTATTTTCTTAAAGTCACCAAGGAATCAATTGATATTGAGAATAATGTAAGTTGGTAGGCCATTGAACTAGGATGTGGAGAAATGCAATCGAAATAATTTCTTTCCTTGAAGAGACAACATCAAATATGATACCTTCTTTTTAAGAAGTTGATGGTACAATAATACAGAGCTATGTGGCTTTTAGTTTTACCATGTAAATCCTTGTTTACTTGTAGAGAAAGTTGCAACTTTGTAGGCTCTTCTTTGAGTAATGGATAGGATTCATTTGCATGTGGTGTGACGATACTCTTTGCTTGTTATGATTGGCACATTCCTTCTCATTTTACCTGATGTGGTAAAAATTATCAACTAAGTAGTTCTGCATTCTCAATTGTTTTGTAAGTTAACCAAGATGTAAATTTGTGCCATTTCTTTAGGCAATATTGATGTATTGGTATAATGCATTGTAATTGGGTTCTCACTTTGGTTAATGTCAACTTTTGAAAGAAGATACAGTAAGCTTATATATCTGTCTCAATCTATTTAAGCATGTGACAAGAGTATGGCTTGCAGTAACCTATTTGAAAGAGTAAACCATGGCTTTCTTTCTGATTCAAGAAGTTTACTACATAGTTGCATAATAAAGCAGTACCAAAAAAAAGAAAAGGAATATAAGCCACAGTCAACAAGTTCACTAACTCATAAACTGGTTACTAATATGTTTTTGTTCATAGTTATATAGCTTGAGGTAACAATAAATACATAACATGCCAAAATGAGACAAATTAGTTGCCTCAAAATGCCATAGATTATGTTAAAAGCAACTTCTTTATGTTGGGTTGTCAGTTATTTGACCAAACGTGCTTTGTATAATTACTTGAATTACTCTCACAATTAAGTGAACAGCATATTCTTCTTATGTTTCCATCAAATGAACATTAATAAATTAGTAAGTAATGTTCCATATTCCAGAAACTTTGAAAATAATCCATTCTTATTTGTAGCTCGCCCTCCATAAGTAGTCCATGAATCACCTTCAAGCCAAGATTGGCAAAACATATAAGTTAAACTAATTTTGGGCAAAACTTATGTATAGGGTATTTTTTTTTTATGTTAACAATGATTTTGATATAGACCCTTTCATGTATGCAGACTTGATGTATAGAGCTGTGCATGCACTGACACCAATGCAATGGCCTACAATTCACTGATAGTAACACATTAAAATCTAGATCATTGTTTTCATTACTTGTACTCTACGAATACTTTATCACTAAGCGAGCTATGCCTGTAACTGCAAAGTTAGGCACATATCATGTACCACTTTTCTAATGTCTAATGTATAAACCGGTCCAAGACAGACGGTATAATGCTGTGATGAAATCTCAAAGTAGCTATGTCTCATCATTTGTACTGCCCGAGGTCACGAGACTGTAAAGATGTTTCATAATGCAGTAGTCTATTTTGAGATTTCTCCAGAGATTTTACCCGGCTGTAATTGACAATCTCATTATTCAAAAGTGTTTGCAAAGCCTCATTGTAAATGGTACTGCACACGCTCCTCAAGAGTCAGAGCAGGTGATGCCAACAGATACGCAATAAAATTTCATATTCTCTCTGGGAAGAACAATTTTCATTTTAGTGGGAAGAGGTTTCCAACTCAGTAAATGACCTACAGTTAGGAAGCATTATTGCAACAGCTCAGTATTGTTACTAAGATTTAAAAAGTTGCATCGGTGGGACACAATGTCTTAAAAATGTTTGAGTCCTCTCAGAAAAACTTGCGTCCCTGCAGTCCTTCATGAAAACATGTACTTTAAAATACCTGTACAGGAGCACACAAAACTTAGCTATAATGACCCCTGACAACAAATGGCTTGTGCACAACGGAAGCCTATAGTGATAGGTCTATAATATATGCACAAAAGAAAAATCAAATGATGAAACTAGCTACTAATATACAACAACAAAATGACTGTCAAAGTCAGAAATAGGAAATTTTGCAGTACACGAGTTACAGTAGCATATGTGCTGGCCTAGACACCACGCAATGCATACTACTGTATACTATTGCTGTATTACTGTATGCGTACCATTGTCTCGCCCTCCGCCGTCCTCGCCACGCCATCGCGACCTGGAAATTACGGAAGGGAGATGGCCATACACGCACACAAGAATTGCCAGATGCTAGAGCGAAGAAAATACGGTAATGCATAGGTCATATATGAGCTGAGTACGTCGCTTGTTAATTCACAAACCAGGTAAGGTGTGGGGACTCCCTTACATAGCCTCTGTGAAAATGTTAAAGGCTATTAATACACTGTGATATATCGGAAATCAATGTAAAGTAAAACAGTGCCTAGAGAGAAAATGCAAGAATAAACATATTCTTAACTGACTTTACTGAGCCTCTTAAATTTGGTAGAAATATTACTTATAGATCTCGATGACAGAAGAACATGCCCTTAAAAGGCCTAGTACTTGCTCCCAGCTTTAATGAACCCCTGCCATTACAAGTTACCATTAACAGTTACCCAATGCAATTTTATTCACAATTAAACAAGGTTTTTCCTTTTCCCCAACCACTATTGGCAAGTCGGCCCAACCCCGGCCAGATCTGACCCATTTCCAGTACAGTATGTAAATATAAATAATATTTAACACAATACTGTCGATTAATAAACCCAATGGCTACTTTTGACGATGAATGACCGTTGCACACACAAAAAATATAAATAATTGAAGCATGTGGTCAAAGGGACCGCAAGAAAATTTGCAAAGAAATTACTGTGTTATGAATGCACATTTTACTTTAGCAACTCTCAATGCAGAGAGAACAAACATACTGTGAGATGAAAAATCCTTTCCAGTATCATAAATGTGAGCTTCCCACAAAATTTATAAATTGTCTGAACTCATAAAATTTTGTGATCAAAACAATGATTCAAATCTTACCCAATATTATATAAACAATTCAAGTACAACCTCATCCCATGACGTTTTGTCGAAATGTGTTGTCTACAAGGCCTAAAGTTATGATATTTGAGTGCACACATATGATAGCCTATAGCACAAACTTCACTATCTCTCTACACTGGGGAAAGTAACATTCAAGTAATTGTTGTTAAACAACATTCTTTGTGTTCATTGAGCACTGCAGGTGCAAGAATGTCTCCAGACAATGGGTAAGGGACTATTAGCCAATCAGATCATGGGAGATATGGAAAAGCATCATTGCCTTTTTTTAATTTAGGAAAATCTCTGCAATGGAAATGTTGTTAACTCTGTACCTGGCAGTTGATTGTAATGATTTATTTGTTTTCAAACAAATTCAATCATCTGTAGGATTGAAAGAAATGTTTGGTTCTTTAGAAAAGAAGTTGTGTTACAGCTTGGTTTATACGCAGGCAACCCCTATACAGTATAGTTTAGTACCTACGGCCCTAGTTGACTACTAACATGTGGACATCCCCATTTGAAGTTTAAATATAAAAGCATTAAATTACTATAATAAACAAACTTTAGTAAGTTGTAACCACTGTAATTCGAGTTTTGCAATATTTAAATTCATAAGTTAATTAGATTTGATCTCAGAAAACATTACATGGTTATCTGTCATCTTGGTAAAACATTTTCGACAACAAAGCATGTTGGTTAGGCATCAATGTGCCATACACTAACAACGGTAGGATAAATTGGGTTCGTTAACACAAAAAAGGGAAGAAAATGTTTTGTGGCAGTATACCAGTACACTTAATGTGACCAAACATCTCCTAAAGTACTTCTTATGGCATTTCCTACATGCCATCAGTCATAATTCACAAAATAAAACAAATTAAGGAGTTTTGAGACAAGTTTGCTTTTATCGCTGCTTAGATTTTTGCAAAGATTTTCACTTAACACTAGTTGCGAGTGGAAGGTAGATGCTCTTTCAACCTTAGATTTTCATTACGTAAAAGACCACTTTGATTTAGGCAAGTGGAGTAATAGCAATATTTTTAGGGCGCCAATCAGTGCAGCTAAAAGACAAAATAAGTAATTGGGGAAATGTACGAAGTCGAACCAATTGAGTAGCGGTTCAAATAGCAGTGAGGTTCTGTATAGGCTATTGACTCACGCACACCTAGCTACTGTATAGTATATGTCTAGTACTAGAAGAGCCATAATGTAACAGAAACCAAGCTATCTTTGTAGGTAGATGATTGTATTGTTTGAGACACTACAGTAAGCCTAGCTGCAATATTTATGATTCTGCGACATGTTTTACTTTGTTCATCATACTTTTGGTGCAAAAAAAGGTTAACTTTTATACTGCACAGAAACATAATTTACCAATGTGCAATTACGTAGCACCATGTATCTGCCTAAGTGCCTAACCTTTGTTCACAAAAAATATTGATGTTGTAGATCTGTACTATGGAGACTTGAACAGTTATCATTAGTTGCCAGTGCATTTTGAATTTTGGCGAGTAAATTTTTAGTCACGGTCGCCAAATATTTGTCGAGGCCTGATACACTTACCACCAAATTGCATTTGTAAGAGAAGAAGAGTTAACATGATCCACATAGAAATGTAGGCTACTCAGTGATTGTACCTACATTGAACAAAGAGTGGAATAATGATGTTTTCATGTACTTTTATAGTGGATTGAAACATGCTTTTATGCATGATATGGCTTGTGGGTATTGCTAGTGCATTTCATTTATGGTAAAATGGTGTTCTTCAACCTGGTGACAATTCAACTGAGGTGTGTATCTGATGAAAGCAAAAATCTGTAGTGGTAAATTTAAATTCATATTTCTACCTTTCAAATAAGGAATACAAGAATTTTTAGACAAGATCCATTATAGACTTTGGTGCAAGTAATAAGAGGTATCTTGAATAAATAAAGAAATGTTTTGAATATTGTTCAATAGATTTTGTTCCATGATGAAAGCACTATACTTAAAGGTAAGCTGTATTGGCCCCAAGTATGATAGATATAAGTAGATATTCAATAATGGTCGTCTTTGGTCAAAATAATTTAACTATTTTTATTACAACCTTTGAGGAAATTTTCTAAACTGGGACATTCAGTCATCTTGTGGGTTCCTTAAAAATGTCTGAGAACAATTTGGAGAGTACAGACATCCAGAGAAGTACTTTTTGGAAAACTTCTATCAATTATTGCGTGCTGTAATTTGGGGCCTATACTGACTACCTTTAAGATCCTGAAGGTTAAGAGTATCTTAGAAATGTCCATGTGATAGCATAATTGCATTCTTCCAGTTTGAAGTTTGAAGTTAAATTGAAGAAATTCAAAGCACTGCAAGTAGTCCTTGTAGGTATAAAGGTTCCTAGTGATTCTCTTCCCTTTTTGTATTATATAGAAAGGGAAGAATTATTAAAATTTTATCTCAAAGTGGAGAGAATATTACTGGGAAGTAGCTAGTTGACTGTCCTACTAAATTTAGGTCAACACTGAGGACAACAACTAGGTCTATAGATCACTGTCAGTAGTAAATGCTTTAGATTGTTTGCTTTCTGCTGCATTACAAACTATCCTCTTCTGTTCCTGACCAACTTAGGTTTCCAACTACTATTTTAAGTTCAAACATGACTAATGTACAGTAAATATTGCTGTACGAAGCTTGATGGATGTAGGGTTTTCCACTTTTTTCTGGGGGACATGAAAGGCATGTCCGTAATTGAAGCTGCATGGAACCTGTGCATACTACAGGAGGATGCTGGTTGCCTCCACAACTCCCCAAGGGGACAAAGATATATCCTTTCCTGAATCTAATGAATGCTTTGAGATACCTCGATAGTATAAAGCAGCTTGTTCAGTTGAGTCATCCAACTTTTTTATTTTTTAATATATTTCACAGAGTTTTGTAAGAAATGAAAACTAATTAGTGGGTAATTTCATATTTCTAATAGATTCTGAAAAAGTTGTTGCTTGAGCACTTTATACAATCATGCTCAGAGCCAATCAACATTTATTTATTTTTTGAACATTTTTGTTATTATTTGATAACAAAACTCAACTTTCAAGCTTAATGAGCACATTTTTTTAGAGTTTCAGTAGTCTATCAAAAATTGATAAAAACAATGTAAAGAACTTCCTTGAAATAAATATCACATTATTATTTTTATTACATTAAGGGCAAAAATTATGTTGTGTTTCATCAAGTTCACAGATAGATCAACCTGTATGTATTACACAATTACAGAAAAACTTGAATTTCTGCATCATGTTAGGTTGTATCATTTGTTTCTCATTAACTTATAATTGCTGCCCATTATGTAAACCTTTCTTGAGTCTTTTGTTTTGATTCGATTTAGGGAAGATCGACATTAATTATTTGAAGGGATTTGCTACAAATGACAAAACATTAAATAGCTCAAATAAGTATATAAACTCAAATAGAAACTGACAGCAATAGTTCTGTGTGCCATATAGTTTGATCAATGAATGAGCTCTGTATTACAGAAAACAACCCCTGTGGACTTTAAGGAATTTACACAGCTGAACCCATACTAGATTGCAACTGATGGAACAGCTTAATTTAAAGCATTCATGGCAGAGGGGAAGGAATGAAGGTTGGGGTAAGAATATTGTTCTTTAGGATACCAGGCCTTTGTCACATGGCGTCAATATTTCTGCTGCATTAGAAAAGCCACTTGTTGGACAGAATGAAACAAATAGAAAGGACATAATTCTGAGGAAAAAAATGATAAAAGCTCTAAGCTAATATCCATTCTTTTCATTGCATAGCTAGTCTAAATAGAAAATTAATATACCATTGACTTGTTTTTTTTAAAAGGCTGTTTCTGTTGATAGTTCATCCCCTGCTACTATTCATAGATCAACAAGGAATAATCATTTTATATATTCTTATTTGCCTGTCACTTTAAAAGATTTTGTAAATGTGCATAGTTACATCCTATAAACATCTTTTTGATATATTATAGTATATATAGCTCTATCTAGGGCTAACCTGGCTGCATATTTAATTCCATCTAATTTTGTATGCTTTCTCTATATAAGGCATGTCTATTGCAAGGAGCAAGTGCCAATGTTAACAATCTGTGCCCAAAGAGCTGCTGTTCATCATTGCATTTATGTATGAACATGGTAGTTATGTTACACATTAACATTTTGTATACTAAAGCAGATAATTCCCTACATTCATCAAATAATCAAGTTTCAGAAACTTGGACGTTGAATTCATGCTCTCTCTTGATCATTTCACATCTGCAACATTTGAACAGAAACACAGTTACATGACATAATTGATTCATGGTATGACTAATGCATAATATGATACTTCAGACCTTTTATATGTGTATCATGTTTGCAAAGTGGCCTGAATTACTTATATTCATTGATTGTAAGATGTGTGGAAGAATCCTTCGGATTGGGAAGCCATGCAGAAAGCTTTGTAACATATTGCAGATACTCCATTTTTACTGCTAAGTATGCAGAAATTATATAAATCTTTGTAAAAAAAATTTGCTTAATTGTCAACCAAAACAACAATGGAAGGAAAGAAATGGTTGCATTCCCTTAGATTATCTTCATCCAAGTGAAGTGAAGTCATGACATATTTAAAATTTCAACACTTTTCATATTATGATTATTTTCATTTTTTTCAAACTACTAATAGCATTAATTGTAAGTAACACCATCATGGCAATAAAGGTGAACATTTCTGCCTCCTCCCCCCTCCCCTATCATCTAAGTTTGTCTTCTTTTCTGTATATTTTACCTCAAAAGATGACAATAATAATCAAAGATTGTACAATTTAGGAAGAAAATGAAAATTTAACAGTTTCATTATGCTATATATTATATGCATTTCATCCTTGTGGGCTCTATGTGTTGTATGAATCAAAGAATGTAAGAATCTATGAAAAGACTGCTTTAAAGGAACAGTCAATACATTTAACATATTTTAAAGGTGATTGTAATGGAGACTAAACTGTGGTACTCAAAATTATTTAGTACTCAAACTATTGTTTGTTGGACATAGTATAAAGCAACAACACGTAACAAATTAATGCTGTCTAAATTCATCCTTTAATAAATGAGGTCAGTGAATATTGTGTTTTTTACAATCCATTTGTGTGCATTTCATACTATCTTGTGCTTGAGAAATAAAGACTTTCCACACATATTATACAGACTATGCAAGATCACACAGCTACTAAAAGTAATCACAATAAAAGTTTTACTCTAAGTTTTGTAAGTTCAATTGTGGCTGTTCAACCAACTAAAGCTGCTTCTGTATTTAATTTATCTAACATTGAGTGTTTTTTTGCATAGTTTGGCAGGTTTTTACCTTTAAGAAATAATTCTCTATGCTGTTGGATTACAATTTTAAGAAACACCTGTGCCCCTAAGAAGAAATCAGCTCTGGTTAGTTATCCTTCTCATCCCTTAAAATGCAATTTTTACTATTGCTAATCCATCAACATGTTTTTTTCCCTAGTTCTTCTCTTCTTCCTGGTAGTAACTTATTCTAGTATTTACCTTGCTTTGATCACTTCATCCCAAGAGCAACTGGCAACATTTATAGAAATTAAAAACAACTGTCGGTTGATTGTCAAAGTTTCGTCATAGCTTGGAAAATTTACAAAAAATTGGACTATTATGCACTTTAAGGTTCCAAAATGTAATTTATTTGTAGATATACAAATTGAAAGAATTAATTAGTACTGTCAATTTTATATCATGATTTGTTTTCCCTAACTTCTTTTAAAATTAAAGTATTTTAAAACTCCATTTTGGAACTCAAAAGCTTCATCTCCATAAGATGTAAGGTGCCTCATTTCATTTGAGTATTAGCAACTTCAATTTCACCCAGACATTGTTTAGCAAGTGCTAAAGCCATATGCATTTCCTGCTTTATGCAGCTGTAAAAACAATCGCCACAAGAGATAGTTCCTCACACATGGCAAAAAGGAAGGCTATTTCCCATTTATAGTGAACTGCTAATGAGTTTACCTGGCCATACACCAACCAAAAGCACATTTCAAAGCAAATCACGTCAGGGCAAGACATAATTACCTGCTGTAAGTTTGACAAGAATTTTCCTGAGGAGCTGTCTCAAATTCACTCAAATTTGTTCAGATTAGAATTGTTTGAGAACTGTATAACAGCTACTAGCTGTAGCATCAGAATGATTTACTGTCATTTGATATTGGAAAATCTAAATTCTTGCACAACTAAACAAATTTCAGAATTGATAGCAAATAATTCATATTATAAGTTACTTTTTTCCCCATGTTGTACAATAAACAAAAAAATGACAAGGACCAGATTAGTGTTACATTCAATATTAATAAACTGATTGATTATAAGTATTCAAACTGAATGGGGTAGAAGATATGTAATATTTGGTTTATATAATTTTGTTTGGATATATTTACTTTGTGTGCAGGAATAAAAAACAACCTTTCTCAAAGTAAGGTTCATTGACCCACAACAAGACTAGTAATTTGATATTCTTGGAGATATCCATGGACATACATTAGGTCTAAATTATATGCAGCTGTGTAGATGTGATTTCCTACAGGTCTGTTAACTTGTAATTATAATGTGGCTTACAGTTAGATGATCTTATTCTTTGCATTTACTATGAAAAGTGTCTCGATGACAAAATCTTCATTAAGAATATAACAAGTTAATTACTAACCTATTAACCACCGTCTGGTGAAATATCTTAGTTTGATAAATTGCAATCTTAATTTCAGTAACACTCCTCAGGTTTAGGAAAATATTTGATGGAAAACTAAACAAAATGCTTCTTTAAACATTAAAAACACAAGAATTAAATGACAATGCTTCAATTTGAATGTATTGTTGCTCATTTTCTTTAGAAACACCTTCCAAGTTTCCTGCCTTCGGGTGAAAGTTTGCTATAAATGTATTTATATTGTAGTGAAATTGATTGTTCATTATAAATTTTGTTCCATATTACCCTGCTGATATGTGAACTTGTCACTTTCCAGATATTCATCTATATATTCCATGCAAGCTGAAATGAGGCTCTGCATCTCTCTCAAATTAACTTCACACAAGAACATCACCAATATTGGCAAAAATACCCAAATTGATAATTTTCTTTTGTGATAAATTTCCATTAAGTTTAATTTAAAGCACATATATATTCTTAATAACAAGGTACATTTACAGGAAGATTTTGCCTTCACAATTGCACACATATGTATACCATTCAACTTGTGCACACTGATGGCCATTGTACAAGTCGCTGTTTATCCATGTGTCATCTACTTTGTCCATAAATGTTTGTTTTGCAAGAAATGTCAATTAGAAGGCGGGCTCAGTTATTAACTTTGATATTATCTGTAACAGTTAATCATTAACATCCAATTTGAAAGCAAAAGGAGATGTTAAATTGATCTAACTAATATTGTAGTGATATCTTGTCACTGTCAATTGCAAGTTAGGGCTTGCTATTAACGTTGTATTACAACGCTTCTGTTGGATTTTGTGTAAGCATAAAAAAAAAATGTAAATAGCATCAAACTGTGTTGAATGATCATATCTATTTAATTGGTTTAGCTTTTCATGGTCCAAAATTGTTTGCTGCTATTTTTGCATGTCACCCTTTCAATCTGTTGCAAATAGTATTTTAGACACTTTCTTGTACACTCAGTTGTAATACTGTTTTTAAATCTTTTTGTTCAACTTACTGTGTGTCCTATGTGGGATCAAGTGGATTTCAATCCATATTCTGGGGTATGTTGCAGTACTTTGCAGCCTTGAAGGCCTTTATCCCATTCAAGACAGAAAAAAAAGGGAAAAATAAAAGAGGAGAGAGAGAAAGAAAAACTAGAGAATATTAGAGAACTCATCTCATAGGCAAGCATTGCAGAAATTGGATTACAGTCATAGTCAGGCAAAAGACTCTTTTACACTTTCAGCAATCCAATTTACCGTTGAATTCATGGAAACTTGAAGCAGCCAGTTATCAACGATTTGTGCTTATTGCTGGCAGATTTTTAGCTGCGTGTGAATTTTTCCCCCGTCATCGTTAATGAAAACAGTAAGATATTTCAACTCAGAGTATTAAATACCGCTAGTTTCAAACCCCTGTACTTTTTTGAGGTAAATGCAGTGAGGTATGTAGATATTAGCTAATACATGATATATTTGTAAATTGCATGCTCTTTTGCTTGCAATTACTGGCTTTGCCAAATGAAATTTGCCATGCCCCTCCTCCCCCCCCCCCCTAAAAAATTTGCTCTCCCCCAAAAATTGGAAGATAAAAAACTATTTGACTTTTGAAGTTAAAGTTGAAGGTTTACAGTCTTGTTTGGGCCAAGGCCCCCTCATAAGAGTTACAACTTAACTCCTGGTAACTTGTCACACCCACACACCAAAGTGTGCACAATACAAGTAATCCCTCCTGGGGCACTACAATGCACAACATCTATGTGTCCTCTGGGAGATTTCCCATAGGGTGCAGCCAAGCAACTTTATTTACGAGTTACCTCGCAAGCTTCCATTTATACACCTGAGTGAAGAGAGGCAATGGAGATTAAAGTGCCTTGTCCATGGACACAACGCAGTGATCTGGCCAGGGCTCGAACCTACAGTAACCTTAGATCACAAGTCCACTGCCTTTAACCAGTAGACCACAACACTCAACTTTTACTGACTATTATTAACTTATGTCTACCTCAAACTAATTCTGCAGATTTAAAGTTGATATAAGTTCTGGAGAAGATGTAAACCACACAGCTTCAGGAGGCTTGACCCCCAACAGGGGCTCTATGGCGGGGCCCTGGAGCTCACCTTGTCAAGGTTTCGCACTCCATGCTGGCATAGCATAGCATAGCATAGCATAGCTCAAAATGTTCAGGTGCTTGTTCAGTGCATGGATTATTACAATTTTCTATGGTATTTTTCAAGTCTAAGTCAGGAGCATAGAAATTGAAGTAGGGAGAATGACATCATGCAACATATACTGAAGCCACTCATCCAACTGGTGGCGCTTTGCTTGTATGGCAAGAAAGTAACAGAGCGTAATACAAACACTACGTCTTGGACATAATTAAAGTCATAAAGTTGACATAAATCACTCTAAATGGTGATATCGTGTGCCACATTTGGGTGCCAAAAGGGTAAAAAATGTGGCAGTGGACTGCAGTTTCTCAGGTAATTCTTAGGAAGCTATAGTAGAAGCAATTAAATAGGAATCTAATTACTTTACTAGTGTCGTCTGCTCAGCTGCTGTATTGTTATACACTGGACCCTGGATATAGTTAGCCTAGGCCCCTAGACTGGCTACTGCCTGTCCTTTCGAATGCGATATGACTAAAGCCTAATGACAAAAATAATCACCACCTCATTTTACTTCCCTAATGATAGATCCACATGCCAGAATAACATGGGATGACTGCTATGATGTCCTGGGCTTATCACTAACAATTCAATACTATAAAAAATAGGCTTAGCTTAACTAAGCCCTATATATGTAGCCTTGCCCTTGGTCTAACTTAGGTTAGCCTAGGTATTAAACTTAAGCCTAGAATATTTCAATCTGTTAACATATCTAGAATTGTACAAATATTCAAACACATCCTCCAAATTCTCAACACTGAAAGAGTGGCAAAAGGGCATAAGCAGTATAGGCCTAGCCAGTAATCTTAGTTTTGAGGTAGGCCAAAGCCTACTCAGCCTAGCTAGATACGTTTTGGACAATAACTTCAGAGTTTATTTGCCTAAATTAACTCAACTATGATTTTAAGGCCTAATGATATTCACTCACCATGTTCGGACCAAGCCTTGTAGGCATACCGTCGGACACACTCAAGCCACTACTCATGCTAACATATCATCCTTTGATGATGAACTAATGTAGATATGCATCAAACTTTTTTCACTCTCACTTAGTAAGGTGGGATCTGTTCTCCTGCATAACTACTACCCACTTGCAACATCAACATTAAACTGAGAACTGCATGCACAAACTATTATGGAAGTATTACACAAAGTAGGTGTGTGTGGGAGGGGGGGGGGGAGCTAGGTTGCTTTTTCACAGCATTTTCCAGGGACAAGTATGACACTATCTGAGTGGAGCACTAAAATTAATACAAGCAAGCAAAATGTTTTGCCATGTGCCTCTCAGATACTGGAAATGACGCTTTACAGACAAAAGTTGCATAAAACACTTCACTTGCTTTTTTTCTAAGTTGATTCTTAATTCAGGAGTAAAGTGCTTACGACTCTGGTCGCCATAAAATGTCTCTGTTGTGGAAAGTACACCTACTCTCTCGAAAAAACGGGTAAAATAAAATTCAGTTTCAAAG
The DNA here is from genome assembly GCA_000934455.1 of Apostichopus parvimensis. Classification (NCBI taxonomy): domain Eukaryota; kingdom Metazoa; phylum Echinodermata; class Holothuroidea; order Aspidochirotida; family Stichopodidae; genus Apostichopus; species Apostichopus parvimensis. The sequence continues at coordinate 46,053 of KN888213.1, read as the reverse complement.
TTGAATGCACAATGTATGTATGAAGACGTACAAATGGGCTGGCTTTTTGCTGTACAATGCAGAGCGCCCTCATAAGGGTTAAGGACATGTTTTGTTCTGGTTTAATGTTACCATGCACATTCCCTTGAGGACGGTATTAAAGCTGTCACCAGTCTCCCTGTGTAAAGAACTACCATAGCAGCAGCGATGGATTACGTGACATTCAATATCATGATATTTCTTTCTTTTATGATGAGAGCAATATAAATTTGGAAGGATCTATCAAAAATTTGAAGCCTATAACTTCAAAACCCACATTCACCAGACATTTGAAAAAGGAATTTATTAACTCGTACTAGTATTATATAATCTATTCATGTATCCATCTCAGCATCATTAGGATATTATTACTGTTTATACAACACCTAATTATATTCCGGCCATTTGATTGGTCAATTGCTCGTCGATTGCGTGCAAAATCAGCTCTATTGCACGCTATGAAATAGAACCATGCGTTATACTTTTTTGATAGCACTTTTTTCAATGGTAAGAGAGCAGAGAAACCTGTCTGTTCAAAACAATCTGTTGCATGAGTGCATTTTACATCCAATTATATCCAAATTTGAAGGTGTTGTATAAAACAAATAATGAATGGTTTCCATTCGTGCAATAGTGCAAATATTTCATTCGTTGAAAGATGTAATTTGTTCCATTCAACTCGGCTGCGCCTCGTTGAATGGAACATTCCATCTTTCAACTCATGAAATATTTGCACTATTGCACTCATAACCATTCATTATTTGTATAATATTTAATCCTTACGTATATACTGTATAATATATATTTGTACTTTTTCTTTTTTTTTCTCCCAGGGAGTCTCCTACCTTGTTAAGTCTTATAGACTTTCTTTTCCATTGTACACAATTGGCGATAAAACAAATAAATGAATTAAAATGATAATACGTACAGCACACTTCACCTATGACTAACATTTGATCCACAAATAACCTGTATTTATCAGCTAGCTGTTTTTCTGGCTAAATCCAACTTGACAGCATGGCCATTGGAAATAAGATTGTTAAGCTAATTAATCTCATGATTGGGATTTATATCTTCCAAGTTTATTGACTGGTCCATTCTTTAATGCAGTTGTCTGTCTTGACCTATTTATATTGACTTGATAGGGTTAGTGGCTTTAGCATTCTGAATATCAATTTCAGTATAAAACCAGGTTTCAGTTTGCCATGAGCACTGAATAATGAGCAAGACAAGGTTGATCAGTGACCGAGTTGAGTGATAGGCTTCTTTTACTTGTTAACTTTCAGAATTCATAGCAAAGATGGGTTTGTGTGAATGACCTATAGGTCAGTGAAATTGAAAGCAGATCCTTGACATTTAATACCTTATTTTCAAAACTTTTGCCTCAGCTTAAGCAAAAATATCTCCTCTTATGATCCCCAGAAAGGTTTTGAAATGTTATTGATCTTGATGTGGTTACAGTGGTAAGTTGAGAACACACCCATGGAATATTCAGGAAGGCTTTAGGCAAATTGGTTCATGAAATGCATTACATAACACCCTTAATTGATGCATTACAGTTTAAATCATGCAGACTTTGATGGTGTGTGTCACGTTTGATGAATTCATGATTCGGTAGTTTACATAACAGACATACTTACAGTAAAGGACATATTTTCGTAGTCAGATCTCTTATTTCAGTCGCAGATTTATGAAATGTAACAATTATGCAATAAATTTTGAGTGTTTTTTTTGTTGTTGGCCTCTTTCCAAAGATTGGGAGATTGAAATTAATTAGCCAGAACACTGTGTCTGATGTTTACAAACATAACGTTTAGTACAAAGTATTAATCGCATGAATGCACGGGCACTGAGAATAGGCCTATTGAGAAACGATGTATCCTACATAGTGAACTTACACAGTTTGCAATTTTGGCTTGATTCAGTGCAGCCAAGTCACACAGCAAGTGAAACTAAAGACTCAAGGGTATTTGCAAAAATGTCCTTCAAACGACTGGCTGTGCTCAACAAACATTACTTAAATGATGCTAGGCATAGTGACTGCATAAAATACAAACCCCTGCGTATCCAAATGTACAATTGTGAAAGTACATCTGCTCGTGCATGTGTCCAAGTAATGTTCCGACCCTATTGCTTTTATGGGAAAGCAATGCTTTGATTGAATGTTTCATTTGCTCTTTCTACCAATAGGCAAAATTGTGGCCAAAAACAAACAAAAGCCTCATTGTCATGATTGTGTATGTGTATATATACACATATAATAGTACCCAAACAAAGAAATTGTTTATTTTATGGAGAATGAATACATAATGATGCTTTAATTAAGTCTATGTTGAAAGAATGAGTGGATCTGACTACATAGTAAGTAATACCACATCCACCAGCTCTACTAACAGTCATCATTATACTGCACCCAAATATGTTGTACATCCATCAGACAATGGTTATCAATGCTCAAGATTTTAACAACCTTGTTTTTGCACCCTCAGAGCACTATAACTCAATGAGACATTTCAATTATATAATTGAACACTCCAGCTCAATGTCTGGAAATAATTTACAAGGATCCAAACTGACAAGGACTACCTTCTCTTAGAAACTCTCAGTATGTGTTGGCCAAATTAAGCTTTGACCTTTCCAGCTTACTGCACTAAAAGCGCAGTGAAAGTAACACCGTCCTATGCAATTTCCATATCAATATTCATTATTTTATGGAGTTATCTGTCGTTAAAAATTTCAAGCTGAATCTAATTCGCCAGATTTTTTAACGGGTCCGTAGATTCTACAAACTTCAATCAAAATTTGCAAGCCCCGCCCAACAGATCATGGGCCAATCAAATCTCTTTTTTGCTTACGACCGTTAGGCCTAGGCATACTTTTACCAGTTTTGTGGCTAGCCTGTCTTAGGTCCCTTGCTCTTGTTTCTTTCTCTCGATCTTACCGATGTAGCTTGCGAAATTGTGTCATTTCCTTCCATTGCAATGAACAAACAGGTGTTTTCAGACATTTCCTCTGTGGAATTGTAAAAAGTGGATGATACGAGTATAGGACTGTAAAATCTTGATAGGGCTCCATGTGTAGACTATATTGTTTACATAAGTGTAATGACCATGCTGACATGGGCAGTCGCAGTGACTTTACGGTAAATCGTTCGCACCATAAGGGCAACAGAAAATAAAAAAAAATTCTTTCATTGCGACAGCTTTTCTCCATTAAACCCACCCGGTCATAGTGCATTTAGAATAAGAAATATTGAATCTACTACCAAAGTTTGTTTTCCAAAATTCTTTAACAAACACGTATTGAGACTTTAAGCAATGTCAGCATGCTAAGATTATTGATCAAGACTATTTGACTATCAAGAACTGTTAAAAAACAGATGCTAAAACATCAAATTGGCTTGAAGGGATGAATTAATTCAGCTACTCCCTCCCTTCACATAAAAAAAGGAAAAAAAAGAAGAATAATGGAAAACAACGTCCATCATTTGATATTGATGTAATTTTGTAGGTCGATCCCTTAACTTTGTGTACTGTGGTGTACTAAAGTGACATTTGAACTGCATCACTGTAGTTGCCATCTTTAATCCGCTACAAGTTCTCTACTGAAAGTTGCTCAAATAACTACAGTGAAAAAAGGAAACACCAATTTTGTATTTTGAGGCACTTTTATGAATTTCCATTAAATGCATTCAATGTAATGCATGCATGAGGTTAGAGGTATTTTTTTCTTGCAGGCCTTTTGAGCTCAAGACTTTTACATGTATTAATCCATATGATCCTGGTAGAATCTGATTAACACATCGATTAAATAACGCAGTTGAAGCATAGAACTAAACCACAGTACGAAATCAGAGAGATCTTTAGTTTTGACCATCTGGTGCTAGTTACACCTTTCATAGTAAAACAAAAACAAAATTTACAATAGTTTGGACATAGGAATATGAACAGTACCATAGCAGCTTACTTTTACAGATCTATTTATGCCCCTTCAGAGCTAATCTCTTGGTCATGACTCATGCTTGAATGATATCGAATTGTTAGATGAACTCTGCTCCCATTATCTTTTCTCTTATCGGCACTCCTGATCTTTCAATTGTTTAAACTACTTTCGTTATGATTAGAATATAAGATTTCAACTACAAGGGCCCTGTTGATAAACAGTGGATGTATACATTAACTCTAAAATATTTCATAAAAGCACAAATTTTTTATGATCACTGATGTTTATTGCTTCTCAAAGGTTATTATGTTTGGGGAACACTTGCAGATATGAAGTAGTCAAATTTAAAGTACATTGCCCTTCAATGTCTTTTTATTGTCAGGAAATCAGTAACTTGTACATGTGTTGTAGGTATGTCATACAGTACTGAGATGTAAATCACTGTAATAAAATGTGCACTTTCTTAGCAGCTTATGATATAAGTGATTACATCTTCCTGGGACAGAAGAACCGATAGAATTAGATATTACATAATATTAATAGTTTCAAGCCAAACTTGACAACAGAAATTCTGTAATTAAGATGGACCAGTTTGCAGTGGCGGAGCTAGGAGTATTGGTCAGGGGGGGCGAGAATGGTCTGTAGGGGCGCTTTCGACACTATCTAAGCGGAGCGCCACCATTGGTTGGCGCGGAGTGTACAGAAATTTTTTGAGTAAAGATACACCCTAGATCACCGGAAATGACCCTTTCCGGGCCTTGCTAATTTGCAGAAAAACGAAGAATAAATAGGTGTTATCGCCATTTTGTCAGAAAATTACACCAACAAAATATGACAAATGTCAATAGGTAGATGAGAGCGCAATAAAAAAGTCAATAATCGCGAATAAGTAAAAAGTGGTAAAAAGCTGAAAAGGGCGCCAGCAGTCCATTTGAGTCCGTCAGGGGGGGCATCCGCCCCCCCTGACTGTATGGAAGCTCCGCTACTGCCAGTTTGGGGTGCTAGAACATTTATAAGATTTATATTGACTATATTAATTAAAGGCTTAACTACTTTCTAACAGGAAAAACCAGTTTAATTTCTGAAATTCACACTTAATTTATTTCACTCCTGTAACAATTACAAAATGAAAAAGGCAATATAAAATATAACCTGTCTTTGCTTCTGTGTAATCAGTTTATCATTCTCTCCAATATTATTCATATCACTCTCAATTAATATGATGATGTTATTAGCTGTACAACCTCTTTCCATTAAAATTACCCTGAAAATAATTTGTTCGCATTGGCGGAATTTTTCCATTAGTAGTGCCATTAAGTCTCAGTCAGGGAAGAGTTTGCATGGTCAAGGAAATGTACCACATATGAGATCCATATTTCTGTGTTATTTTGCACTTCCTACACTCTAAAGAATGTTATTTACATATTTCTTCATAATGTCAGGAGGACAAATTTAAAAAAATTGGTTGGAAACTGTATCAAAAAATTTTCAAAGAAAACATTATCTAATTTTTTGGATATAATTGCTCATTAATAATGGATTATATAATGTGACATTAAAGACATACACCAAGAATCCAGCTCTTAAATCGAGTAGATTATATAGCAGAGTGCAGTAATTACATAGATCTACTTTAGGAAAACTGATATCGTTGACATTATGCAGGGACAGATCCAGTAGGGAAATTGAAGTTAGCATCGTCCAACTGTTATTGGTTCTACATCCTCCTCATCCCTCCCCCTCCTCCCTCCCTTCCCTTCCCGCTCCCCTCCCCCTCCCCCTCCCTACTAATTTTTTCAATAATCGTTGACTGATAAAAGGTTGCTCATGTTATTACAGTTGACAATGGAACAGTACTAGAATTTA
>KN888213.1:8149-31091 GCA_000934455.1 Apostichopus parvimensis | reverse complement strand
GATTAATAATCGCATTGCCGTCAGTCAGCATCAATATTTTCAAGCCTATACTCAAGATCAGCCACTCTGTATAGAGCTGTAATCAAAGCTGTAAATTATCTACTGGATATTGAAGCAGCAGGACTGAAGTTCAGTGTTCAGTTCAAACATAAAATGTGATGCATATATGGAATATTCACATTTTATGGAGAATAACATCACTACTAAAAGCATAATGCAGTTTGAACATGGATCTGTATATTAATAGTTAGGTATAGACATATATACGTATACTTACAAATAGTAGTATACTGAACTAGTAGTTCAAAGATTAATGCAATAACATTTTGCAATAATTAAAGGTTTGCATGTTTTGAGATGTAAATCTAAACTAAATAAGTTGTGGTCCATCAAGTTTGTGTGCCCATGCCACTTATATACTCAAGTATCAGCATGGAATACAAATACTATGTACATGTATAACGTATGCTATAACTTAAAGGGTGTGAAGACTCGCGCACAAAGAAAAGTCTCATGCCGGTAATCTGACCTAGTTTGGAATGAGGTGTAACAGAAGTGTTAGACACCACCATCGATCCCAGAAAATACACACACAGCTTGCTACTGTCGGTAATTAGACACTAGTGTACAGTTAATACATACAGCTACGGTCAATACCCACAACACAGTGAAAATAGCAGCGTCGACATCTGAGGTCTAGATTAAAGATAACAAGGTATCACGTTTCATTACTGTCTGCATTTTGTAGCGACAATTAAGAAAACGTCATTTGCAAGCAACGGAAAGTTAACTTTTTCAGAGCGTGGCATGCGGTTTGGGGCAAGTCTTCAATGCCTTTAAGATAAATCTCTATAAATGATAACATGTCATGTAATATGGCAAATGGAAGCCAATTGGGGACACAAGTTATCTTTTGTATCTGTGTGAGGTATCTAAGTTAAATTTGCATAAAAACACTAATGTAAAGATGGTGAATTCTCTCTGTGCAGAATATCTTGTGTCAAACCAAAGTGGTTTGTTACTTTCTTGATGTGTTTGTTTCAATAATTCCTAAAGACTGAGCAGACATCGCTAATACGAGTCATTTGTAGACACATATTGCTCTCTCTGTTCAGCCAACTTCATTGCATGGTCTGGCTGTCAGTCCTCACATTCAAGACTGGATGTTCCTCAAGAGACAGTAATAAACCAAGGAAGAATTGGATGAATGTCATAACACTGTGACAGTGTCAAATGCAATCAGAGAGTTAGTTAGTGCACTCTAGAACAAAACTGCACAGGTTGATTCCTCCAAGATAAATGTATTTTTCCTTTGATGAAATTTGTGACTTAAGGTACACAATCAAATATTAGATGCAGTGTTTTGAGAAATATCCTTTAAAAAGTCTGCAGCTTGGATTGTTCAACGTGACTGGACTAACTAGTTTCACACCCAGCCAAATAGTTAACTACTTTCAATGAACATTAAACCAGTAGAAAAACATTAAAACTCAAAAAACATGTTAACAATGTATATTACAACTCTGCCAAAGACAAGAGCAGGTGTTAATTGGGATTGATAACAAACTATTTCTTGACTAGACTTTTTCATTAAAATTTATGAAATAATGAAATAAGTATTGGGTTTGCAAAAGAGGAGTATCCCCACAACTGGCATTTTTTATAGGTAAATATCATGAACTTGAAAACAAAATGTTCTGTGATATATTAACACTCAAATTCTTCCTGAAGAAATTCTTCATCTGGAGGATTTCAGCTGTAACTGAACAGTGTAAATTGCTAATGTAGCATCTTCTAAATCAAGAGAGAGTTTGTGTGAAGTAACTAAGGAGTGTTGTCAGAGTTATTTTATTCCTGATCTTACTGGGGGACTGCATAAGGTGAACAAGTACAATCATCCACACATAACTTATTACTTTAATAGCAGGAAGAAAAGTATCAGTAATATTACCCAAAGGCAACTTAAATCCCTTCTATTTATTTCAGCAAACCTACTATACAGTACATGTACAGATGTAAGGTACAGTTTAATAAAAAATCAGCTTTGAATGAAAAATTCACTCTATGTATTCTCATATTAGTACCTTAAGCAATAAAAGAAAATACCATTGAATAGTGTTGAGAGAAAACATATTCATGATACATGGACAAAACTAATAATGTGTCTACTTCTTATTTTGCAGGTTCTTCAAGTCAAACCAATCATTTCTATATGTGTGAAGACTGACTCTGCAGTGGAAAAGTGATAAAAGAAGTTTCAATAATTATTGAGATTACCAGTAAGACTATGAATCATATCTCTTGATTCGAAGAATCATAATTGGGAAGGAAAAAACAATTGACAAGCTGGAAAGAGAAAGCAGCATTTAGGTGAACCCTCCTTTAAAATTGGATGTGTCCATCTAGGTGTGCAGTAGTATTTCAAATTGACGCTTTTACAAGTGAAACCAACTGCGATGAACTTTTGTCGTCTGTTATCAAAAACTATTGTCCTTGTTAATATTGCTTATTTCTCATGTTCATGCAAATATTGAGAACTTTGTAACATTTTCTATTTCTTGTCAAATTCTGTAGTACTCTTTTTTAGTTGGCTTTCCACATCAGATAGAGAATAAGTTGTTTGCATATTCAACTACAGAGAGATTTCTTGCAAAGGACAAAACATTGATAATTTTATCTAAGAAGGAGAAGCAAAGTTCATAGAAATGAATTTCCTTCGTCGTCGCTTTTCGGACCCTAATGCTCTGGGGTTCTTGCCTGATGGATACTTTCAGAATATAGGCGGAGAGGAAAAAGAAAAAGAGAAAGAAAAAGTTATATCCTCAACGGCTCCCAATTCCGCTGCGACTACACCATCTCCGAGAAGAGATTTAGGATTTTTGAGTAATGTCATCGGTAAACAAGAGAAGGGAAAGTATAAAACATTACTGGTTATAGACGATCAACACACAGACTGGTAAGTTGTTTGGAATTAACACTTCTTGAACCAAGGTTTTGAATTCTTAAGGTATATTTGAGCAGTAGCATAACTAAAGAAGGGCAGGATGAAGTTTGTCCATGATGTTAGATAATTCAAACAGATATAACTTTCTACATTCAAAAGTCTACTTAAAGACCCATCTTTTCACTTGTTCTTTTGTAAATTAATCTGTTTTCTTTGTAAAGTGCCTTGAGCAGTGACTTTTGTCTACTGATTTGGCGCTATATAAGTCTCATTTATTATTATTATTATAAATAATTTAGGCTTGTTCACCATTTGTTACACAAAGGCATTTTCCCTCACCTCCCTCTCCTGCCTGTTTCCACATCCCTTCTCAGACCTAGGCCTGTTTACCCCAAACATCTTTGAGAGGAAACATGCAAAATATATGGCATTTGCTCTGATTTCAGTCAGTTTGTCCGATACTATTGTTGGCTTAGACTTTTATAAGGCTAATAAACTTAATTGCCTCGTTGTTACGATTATTAAGTCTGAAGTGATATATGGAAATACCTTGGGGGGATGCACAACTTGTCTGGTAAGATTGTCCCGGATTTGATTAAAGATTTAAAGCGACATTTTACATCATTCTGGCCAAGCCATGTAATATCCACAGATGAAGTTGGATAACCTTCAAAAACTGATTCACAGTTACAACCAGTTCCTCATCCTTATTAATGACTGATTAATAGCATTTAGTGTTTCCCTTTACAAACCTTTGAAGTTTAAACATGTCATTCCTGGTGTGATTTTGAAGAACTTCCTTTTTGGAAAGCTACATATCTATACAATTGCAGCAAATTTCAATGCAAGGATGAAAATATTTATCTCCATTTAAAGGCTATTGGAAGCAGAGAAGGGAGATGGGACCGGGTTTGGGGAAAGTGATGTCATTTGGTCCAAAAATAGATATTTTTGTCAGAGTGGCAAAGTTGGGTGTGAATTCTACTTTACTCCACATGTAATTTTTGAGCATTAAATTTTAAAACCAATTCTTACCAAACCCACTCTCAACTCCTTCCCTTCAGTTATGCTACTGTATTTATGTATTTCTCTCACACATTAGTTGCACAAAATATCAATAATGATAATCAAGTATGGTCCTATTCTCATTATGTTCTACTAGCTTATTGTTAGGTGCATCCAAAAGTACAGTAACTTCTTTCATTAATTTTCCTTTGCTTTTGATCAAAAGAAGTTTAATAATTAGCTCTTGTTATCCTGTCACTTCTAACAATGGTTGACCCAATTACTGAACATCTTTTAATATTCTAATGCGATGATGTCTTTTAACTATTATTTCGACTTATAGGCCTATGCAGACTACCTGAGGTACTTTTTGTTATATATAGAAGTTTATATGAACCCTTGAATTGCCTGTTCACATTGCATATACATATAATGTATATTAAAGTTACTCATGTGTATACCCTAATGGTGCTTACACAATATGTAGTAGTCAGTTTGACTGTCATGAAGATGTATGCATGTATCCATTTCACACTTATCATATGCTGAGGTGTTGAAATTAATAATGAGCCAAAAAATCAATGTCTGCCAATGAACATTGCCCCATCACGTCGTCTCCTGCGGCCCCTGGATGATTGTCAAAAATTGGCAAAGGAATTAATGGTTCTATATTAGGTTTGTAATTTCATTCAATGAAAGTTCAATTAGGTTTGAGAGATACTTGGCTTCTGCCTTAGTAATGCCTGAATGGCTGTATCAGTTTTGTCGATGAAACTTTTTGATTATTTTCCTACTTTTAGGACTGTTTTGGAGGGTTGAAAATTATGATGGGTATGCATTGTCTTTCGAAGTGTCTTAAAGTGCAGTCTGTTGATCAGATGTTGGATGAAATTTCCTCTTGGTGTCAAATATTAAGCTTTCCAGTGTTACAAGTATCCTACTCAAAATTAAGTAACATTACACTTACTGTAACGAAATACCAGTCCTTCATTGATTTCCTTTGTTTTAATTGTAAAAAGAAATTGAATAGATATAGTTTATTTGATATGACTCATATCTAAACTTAATATTTAATTATATTGGTTATCATAATTGGTAATTTTGGATTGACAGTGCATGGCAAAGATAATTTTTGGGGAAGTTAATAAGCCCTTTAAACACAAATAAAGTTTCACAAATTTCTTAAATATATTTAATTGTAATTTTTAACAAGTAATTGCTTGCAAGATCTGAAGCAAGATTATGCAAGAATATGGCCACAAAGTTGCAGTTTGTCACAATAGAAGACTTCATAGGCATGAATGTTCATGATTTTGTCATGATTTGATCTTCATAAAAATATTAATCAATCTAACTAAAGTGAAACTTATACATTTTTAAGAGGTCATATCTTTCTTTTCAAGTAAATATTGTTGAATGTTTTGTATTGTCAATTGATCTCTTTAGATTTTGATTCATATCTTTGATTATAAGATTGACATTTAGGTTCGTCACAGTTGAGAGTGTGTAGTTGCAGAATTGTAGGACAAAATTGATTAATTTTGGGAAAATTTTTATTACTGCAGAGTATTTGCTAATATTAATGCATGATTTAATGGTTAATATATTGGGTATCTTTGAAATAAGTTCTTAACAATTTGATCAAGTTTGGTCAGTAATTGAGTTAGTTGCCAGATACTGTCAGTCTCTTGCTTGTCAGATGTGAACATTATATGACTGTCTGGGGAGTAGGAATGCATGCTAAAAAGAAATATTATTTTCACTTGATATATCTAAACTCTTTTACAATAGTTTAAGCAGTCTTTATTATGTGTTGCGATCTAGCGCTGTTATTATTACTACTAGTTAAGATTAATCCTAGTGAAATATGTTGTAACCAGAGAGTACATTACAAGGACGGGAGAGACAGATAGAGGATTACAAAAAAATAATGATAATAAAATCATCTGGTTCATAATTTATAGAAAGAGTTTTGGTCACAATTCACAAGTCTTCTGTATGGAACCACATTTTGCATGAACAGATTTATGAATAGTTAGATGCTTTGTTCTGATATTGCCAATGTAATCCACAACATGGACACTCCATGCTGGCTTTGAAAAGAACCAATCTATTTATGACTTCCTGCAGATCTTCATCAAACCCTCTATTGGTATAAGACATCTAGAATCATTTGTAATCCTTTGGGTGGGCAAATGAGAGTTTACTGCAGAGAAAACACCCCAGATGTCCTTCCGTGAATAATCCCATCGGAATTTTGATATCATTAGCTGACAGCCACTGAAGTGAAATTTGAATCTTGAATTATTAACATATTCATTTCTGGAAACATTTAGATCTTCTTGAATGAGAATAAAGGGTCAGGTCTAACCAGTTCATTACATATTGAAAGCCTTTTTTTTCCCTTTCAGGTCAAAATATTTCAGAGGGAAGAAAGTACATGGTGAATTTGACATCAAAGTTGAGCAGGTAAAGTGCAAGTACTTGCTTGCAGCAAGTAACCAAATCAGCTGTGTATAAATAACTGACCACACTCATCAACTCCATATATGTGTAATGAAGGAGCTAGTTTTGTTACTAAGATAACTGTACAACACTCAGCACCAGTTTTGATCAAGAAGCAACTCCCACCCCCCCTCCTCCCCCCACCTGCAAAAAAACCTCCCAAATATATAGTATTATTTCAACATAACCATGGAAAAGGCAGTAACAATTTCTGATCAAACTCTTATCTGCAAATCTGCTGACCCTTGTTACATGTACTATAAATCTGTTTTAGGCCTAGAGTTACTGTTCATAGTTGGTTTGAAAGTAAGAAACTTCCTCTAGGGTCTAAATATGCATGTGTTTCAGATGCTTACACAAGCTAACAACCAAATTTGCTTGCATCTTTGCAAGGTATGATATTTAACTTTGATCACACAACCACTTGTGTTGCAATATCATTGTAAATATCACAAATTGGACATATCAACTGTTACTTTGCACTTTCAGTCGCATCTGTATATGCTGCACACATATTATAATGACAGTATCAAATGTCTTACTAAGCAACAGAACTGTTCTCTTGGACTGAGCAAAGCAAAGCGCTTCATCTCATAAACTGGTGGGGCTATAAACTTTCAGCCAAGAATAAAGTTTGACAATGTGAGGGCAGTATTCAACTTGACAATGAAACTTTGTAGCTATGCTTAAAAAGCTGTAAGATCTATTGTAGTATATATATACTAACAAATTGCAGCTCACTTCTTCTTAATTTTCAGTGTGAGTTTGCTGAGATCAACCTCTCTGCCTCCTGTGATCACGGTGTGGTTATTGATATGAAGACCAGTCGACAAGGTCTACATGTCATGAGGTAAACTTACAAAATTATAAATATACATTGATGGCAGTACAATTCATTAATCAAATACATTTTTTTTTAAATTTTAATAAAATTGTTTGTCTTTCATTAGACTTTCTGTAACAATGCTTTTTGACAAACCCAGCCAATGTTTTCTACAGATTTATAATTTTTTTTTTTAATTTGACCTCACCTCTTCCTAATCCAATGCAGTGCAATTGCACTGAAAATATATCAGCAATTTTCTTTGGTGCAGTAGTAAGATTCAGGGAAAACGAATGTGGATGGATGTGGAATTTAGGCCATCCTCATATACTTTGGTAGTTTAAAATTTCTTTGTAAATACTTGCTCTGCTGATGCATGCACCTTGAGGATGAGAGCAAAGAAGAAAATATATTTTTGTTTTTCCCAACCCTAGAAAAGACTGAAACATGTAGGTATTAATGTCAATACAATCTATCAAAGCTGAATTTTACTACAGTCACAGCTCCTGTTTCACAGAAAGAACTATAGATCCAAATATAATTGCAACTTATTAAACTAAGACATTTCACTCAAGGACAACTAACTTACAGAGTTATTAATAGTTCCATTCAATTGAAGCTCCCTGCGCTCTCACCACTTCCCCTTCAGAAAGTAAGAAGGGGAAAAAAGCCACCCTCCACCAGAGGAGGAAAAACCTCCCCTACAAAAAGAAGCAGAGAAAATAAGGTTCCATACAAATTGCTGCTTTAAAGTAGATGTGTTCATGACATACAAAAGGACTGGATGAAATGTAAATTATTGGTGTAATTAAGGTGCTATATACACTAGTAATTTCCAATCTCCTCTGACTTTGTCTATTCTTTCCTTATGGTAGAACTTTCCAGCCGGACTTTGTATTAATCAGGCAACATCCACAGAGTATGGAAGTTCAGGAAGATTGGAGGAACATGATCATAGGTTTCCAGTATGGTAATGTACCAAGCATCAATTCCTGGCAGGCCCTCTATAACTTTATGGATAAACCATGGGTGGTAAGTACATAACACACCTCTATACTGTCATATCTCTCATATTTTATTGCAGTTACTGTGTTATTTACATAACATGTATGTTTTAGCTGTACAAAGAACCTTGACTAAGTAATATCAGCTATCTTTCAAATGGGTTTCATGGAGTTAAACTAGAGTAACAGCGTTGCTAGGCTCACAGGCATCCGCTGAGTTTATTTGTAATGTAAGCATGCTGCATTGGCTTGTAGGTTGAAAATCAGTTTTAATCATACTGTCCTGCCTCCTCTATTTTACTGCAGTTTGCATGGAATTTTCATAAATCTTTGTATAAGCTGCACAAGCTACCTTGATCAAATAATATCAGCTATCATTACAATGAGTTTAAAGAGGAAGATGGAACTAGACAGCTTTCATGCCTCCTCTATTTTACTGCAGTGCGAATATGAGGAGAGAAAGTCGCAAGGTATCAGCAATGTACAGCAAGAGGCAGGTTTTGATGTTAAGTTCCCTAATGAAGTGTATTACATGTTTTGGTTCACATAAAAATTAAAACATTAAAATTAAGGAGGGTATAGACTTTAATAGGAAATAGTTGCAACCTGTATCTCTTCACATGCAATGTATACTTGTTTTATTTTTAGTATAAGGAGCCATATATACATCAAATGAAAAAAAGGCTGAAATAGCTTGTTTTGCTTGTGAACCATATACTTGTTTCATACATATACATTTTTTATCTTTCAGTTTTCACAACTTAGCACTTTACAAGAGAAATATGGAAAAGATAAATTTCCTTTGATTGATCAGACGTTCTTCCCAAATCATAAAGAGATGGTGAGCTCTCTTCATTGTTGTTTATGGTGCCACCAAAACTCACAGAAAGTACATATGATTTTCCTAAGGGGGTCAAGGATATATAAAAAGATCGAAAAGTGACATAAAACTGTTATCATTATCATACTTTCAGAATTATCAAAATCACAAAAGTAATTAAATGTTCTGAGGATGAAAATACAGAGCAGAATGTTATCTTTTGAGTTAAAAATAACTCTAATCATTTAAAATTGGTTTCTTGCAAATGGGTATTCTCTGGCCAAGTTTTGGTGGCACCCTAATTCTATCTATTTGTGATAGAAATGTATTCATTTTTGTTTGGATCAGTTGTATGGAAGAGCCAACTATTGCTGACAAATTTGTTCCTTGTAAATCTCTTTAAAAATTATGTCCCGGCATTTGATTGTATGTTATGGAAAGAAATGGATAGAGAGACTCCAACAATCTTATAAACAACAGAAAATGAGAAACCAAGTACCATTCTTGGAGAAGACTGAATTGGACATTTTGAACTGTAATTCAGACAATGCAGTAGCCCAATAGTTTGAAGTTCAACTTTAATCACTTTAATGATACCCTCCAGCAACTACATTGTGTTTAGGAATAGAAATAAAGACCATTGAGGGGAAGGGGAGGGGTGGATGATAGGGATTTTCTTCTAGGAAAAGCTGCACATCCAGAAGGCTATATATTCCAGGTGTGATTTCATGTATTGATGTTGTTTAATTGTGTGAATTGTATCTCTTTCATTATGTTTCATTTGGTTATCAGTGTTCTTGTTATTCTTTTCAAATCTATTTTTGTTCTGTGTTTGTGTGTAATTAAATGTATATATATTCAAGCTTTTTCAAGTCCACTCACATTTTCCCTGTGAAGATTGCAGCTAAAAGTTTTATGTTGGATGACTATTCTGGAATTTCAATACTTTCTATGATACTGAATAGTTCAAACAATTTTTTGCCTCATTTTGTGCTAAGGAATCTGGTACAATATTTCTCATATTCAGATGTCATTTATACTATTCCTTACCCCTTGGTTTTAGCCAATTAAAATTGCCCAAAACCTATGCAAGGTACCTTTTACTCCCAGAAATAAAAGGGTGATAAATAGTTGGAGAGGACTGATGCAAGTCAGTATATATAGTATCGTACCTTTTGCATTGTATGGTCTCCAACATTTTGACAAGACATAGTCGGTGTCTCGCATTTCAAGGGAGAAATGTGAAAGGGCTTGAATAAGTTTACCGTAAGAAATGTTGAAACAGATGCCAATGAAGAACAAAGATAAGAAAAAAGGAGATAGACTTCTGAACAAGAGGAAGGTAAGATGATTTATTTTCAAAGCAGAAATATTTCAAGGGAGCATATTGCTTTTCTGGTAACTCTTTTATGCTTAAAACAAAACAGTAGGTAAAACAGGAATAATATATCTGGTTTCGCAAATGCTATTCAAAATGGTTAAACTGCAATGCAAGTCCACACAGGAACCATATCATTTTGTAAGACACAAAATGCATTGCCGTTCAAACAACGTCACATCATATGAACGATTAATTATTCCCTGTACAATTTTGTTGAAAGTGTGGTTAATGAAGATTAGCATTAATGAGATTCTATACAAGTAATCATGAAATTGAACATTCTACTCAGTATCACTGAATTGCACTATGCTCCTTTGATTTAGATGGATTTTTAAAATAATATCTAGGATGTAGACCTATTAAGGAACCTTAGGCATTGCCAGTTTCTATATTAGATATATGTAAGAGATGTTAACTAGATAACTTTAAGAGATGTTAGAACCTGTGCTAGTCTGTAGGATTATTTGACATATTCCTACATTATTAAGACAGCCTGAATCGATTGTGACTATTTCGCTGTAGAGGTATTAAAGGACCTCTAGAGTTGCACTACTTATGACTACATTAATTAATAAGTCCTGAATCACAAGGGACTATTTCCTTTCATTGTAGAGGTATCAAAGGATCTGTACGGTTGAAGTTAAAGAAGCAAATGCTGATTGTCCATTTGCGAATAACTTCAATTTTCTGTAAATGTCTCATTGATTTCTTACATAGTCTTGGTATGTGGAAGAATAAATCTTTCTTACACACATTCTGTCCACAACAACCTCTCTATATATATGTTGAAATTAGCCAATCCTGCTTATGTTGTTGCCTGCAACAGAACATGAACATATAGACTCTTTAATAACTGTACAAAATATATTTATTTTGCAAACATTTTGACAAGTCGTTTTTCTTCTTTTTGCCTGCTTTAAGTGGTAACCTGAAATGCAATGCAAAATTTCTTTAAGTTGATTATAGTTGCATCATTGTTTATAATCTCACAAATAGCGTTTTATCTATGACAGAGGATTAACAAATAAGGTTTTATCTAAGACAAAGGAGAGTAATGAGATATGTCAACATGAAAGTAGCAATCCAACCCCCTCGTAAACTATGAATGAATACAATTTAAATGTTTCACCAAAAATTTTTGATTTGGTGTTACCATTAAAAGTTCATTCCATCATTGTGGTATCATCATTGTATGTGCAGATTGTAATAAGTGAATTTCATTGGAAGTGTAACATTTGATGTATTTTAAGGAGGAACACAGAACATTTTCCTTTCAAGTTTGAAAAATCTAACATGAATTTATAATTCAAGACTTCTAACTTATCAGTACTGTTTTGATTAAAGCAAAGTTAAACATTACACCAACAAGCAAACAAAGGTTGTCAAAGTTTGACGCTACTTTGGAGTGTTCGGACCTCGAGTAAATGGATCATTTGAATATATTGAATTTTTCGGGGGTTAATTCCAATGGTCTTAAGCGTTCAGCTTCGCAACCATCATGTAATGACAATCAAGTATAAAGATTCCAGGAACAACCCTGCAGGGAATATATTGAGGTAAGTTTAGAATTCATTCTATAAATCAAGAGGCATCATTTAATAGTTCATCGTGGGGGTGTGTAGCAAGCAAGCTGTGTTCACAGGAGTAAGCTGATTGTCAATACCATAAGGGAATTGTGCTTTATACTGCCCTCATTTCATGGCTTCATACATCAAATTCTCAAGGTGTCCAATGTTTTGAACTTTTAATTTGCATGAGGTTGAAATGAAATAAAACAGAAAATGTTGAACAATGGTAATCTTGCTACTCTTAGAGTGCCTCATTTAGACAATCTTACACTTTCCACCCTTCCTACCATTTATATAAATGAGTACTCTCTGCTACTTAAAGCTCTAAACTAGAGAGAGGACTCGGTGTATAGAACCTATGTATGATACATACATGTATGATACATACATACATGTACGATACAGTATACAGGAAGCCAATGGAACCATGAGGATTACTTAATGCAAAAGTATTTGACTTAGATATTTGACATGCTAGTATGTTTTCTTCTCCCTTCAACATGAGCAGAGAAGCACTGGGTACTATCTACAAGCAGGGCTCCATTGGAATGTTTCTGGTAAGGTGAGTACAGTATTAGATGTCCATAGATGTGTCTTTATCTATAGTAACCAGATATGGTAGATTCATATAAATAATATTACAGTAGTTTGATATGACCGCACTATGCCCTTCTGCACTGCTCCGCTTCTTCTCTCCGTACCCCTCCCATTACCCCTCCCCTGTCCCTGATATTACCCCTCTCCTGTGAAATACCTTTAGATGAGGAAATAATATTACACTACAAATAGAGCTGGCTGAGTGCTAGGTGAGAAGCCATACACTAGACTTATCAGAAATTTATATTTGGCTTGTAATCATGCAGGTCTGTGTGTATCTTGAGTTAAAGGTATTCTTGTAATGAAAGATACAACTTGTAGCTCTCCTTTGTTCTAACATGGTTCTAATGTTTTCTGCACACTACTTGAGTATTTCCCAAATGTTTAGCGAATAATTATTTGTACCTGTCATTGTGCAATGCAAAACAATTCTAAAGTTTTTCTTCTAAAATATCTTCTAAAATAATAAAATTCTAAACTAACTTATAACAATATAAATGTAGGTTGAAGGATGTAGAGATCTGTAATGAGATCAATGGATGCTTTTTATCGTGACACTTGGATTACGTAGCAGCTCTCTTGCCTCTCAGTTAATAATTGAAAATACTATTGTTTACAATACAGAGTTGACTATATTTCAGAAATTTACACAAACACTTGAGCCTTTGTGCATTCACTGTCTGGTTTTAATTATACCTTCTTTGGTAACTGCTTGAGGAGGAACAAAAGTGGAACATGGACCATAAGTGGTTTTGAAGGAAGTTAAAGAGCACTTTGGCTCTGTACGTTGTTGTCAGTAGAGTCAATCATGAGTCAAAGAAATAACGCAGTGGTTAGATTTCCTTGGGTATGATGTCATCAATATCTTAAATGACCCTGGTGGTGTATTTATGCAAAAGAAACTCACAATTACATTTCAAGTTTCTTTATTTTTTAAAGTCAATGGTCCGTTATCTCTCGTTATCTGTTGACACAAGCCAAAAGTATGGTCCTACAGTATGTATTAATGTATGGTTTATGAGCCAGAGTAGGACCCTTTGTGGGAAAAAGAGATGAAACCATCTCTGGAAACCTGCCATTTGGCAAACAAATCTGTCCTGCCTCCTCACAGTGAAGTAAGACAAATCAAAGAGGTATCTTCTTTATATGTATTGGGGGGGGGGGGTATAGCCAGGGAAAAATTGGAGACTGATACCATAGTGATACCATGTAACTAGCTAAAAAGAAAATATGGGAGAGCTGATAGAAATTTCCATATATTTTCATCATTTATTTTCTCATTTTGTTAAAAGGCACATTAAAAAAATGGGTACTTATGCATTTCTATTGGTTGACATGATTTGTACATTCAAATAATTACAGGTGTAAATTAGTCAAAATTGGAGAGAGAAAATATAATGAATATATATGTCACAAACATTTGTGTTTCTTATTAAAAAGGTGGGTACAGGTTAGTATTTACAGAAAAAGGAAGGGTCAAAGTTCACAACTTAGTCCTTATACATATCTCCAAGTGAGAATATCAAAGATCATTAAAAAAAAAACGGTCAATTATTAAAAAATGTCCCCAAAAGTTTGAGCCTTCACATATGGCCTGATATGATCGTGTACCAGTATGGTGACATCTAGCACTTTACTCTTTTGATAACCTTTGGTATACCTTTATGGTTACCTTGGCTTACCATTATGATGACATCTGGCACTGACCTTACAGAAAAGAAAACATTAAAACATTAAAACTTTGTATTACAAGTCAAAAGTTTGTTTTGTACATGTCAAGACTGATTTTTTTTTTCAGTTGCAAATGGTTTTGAGTGAATGCTTAACTTTCCACTTACTTTCCACTATCACTCCACTTTTGCATGATCACCTTTGGTAACTTTATCAAAGAATGCATGCTTTTGAATTTAGTACAAATGGCCAAATTTGAAACACTTTGAACTTAGTTAAAAGTTTACAGTTCAGAGAGCAAATAGTTTAAAACATAGCCCTACAAGTTGCTTGCTGATTTCTACATACTAGCCAATTTGACAAAGTGTTTACTCTGTTCTCATTATTTTTGCAAAGGTACTTGAATAAGAGTTAAAACTATAGCAATTGAATTCACTTTTTTCCTTAGAATATTATTTCCCCATAATATTTCTGCCCTTGCAATTCTGCAGCACATCTTTCTATTCTCTATCTCTAGTTTAATTACATTAACTATTCATCTTTTAGCTTCTTCCTTAGTGTCTTCTCTTTTGTTTCTCCAAAATGTGCTTAATCACATATAGTTCTACCACAATGCAATTTCTATACATTATACATTTTTAATATTTCGAAGCTGCTCAATACAGAAACTAATCATTTTTTTGGTAGCATATCATCACATTCCCCCCATTAACCATTGAAACAACTCCTACTGGGAATCAATTGTCACAGTTGACTTCATTTTCTGTTGATTGCATTGCATTATTCGCCAGCCAAACTAGCAGCGTTCTATTGAGTGTCTTAGAGAAATACATAAAAACTTAAAAATAAAAAACCTAAAAAAATTGATTCATGTGTGCATCATGTAGATATTAAATAAAGAAAACACTATAATAAGAAGTTGTTTTACGTACAAATATATAGGTACAAAATATTTTCAGAAATTTTTACAACATTCCAGATCAATGCAACAAATTAGAACTGAAATGAAAAAAAAAAATGCAAGTCATTTTAAACATTACCAAATCATATGTTTTTCAATTTTTTGTTAATACATGATGTTGCTCTATTGGGTTAGTATTAACAATGTACTAGGATGTATATTTTTCCTCAAGTCTAAAGGGAAATTGTATAAACTAATTATTTCATTAACATGTAGAACCTGCATGTTGATGGTGTGGAAGATAACGGTTGATCTTGTGCCTTTATAAGACAATATTAGGCATAAGTAGAATCAGCAATTCATCATGTCAGATGAGCTACTACAATTAGGGATTAATTTATACTGTTTTGCTTCGCAAAATGGTCCAATTGCTATACATGTCGAAGGATGTATAGCAGTTTTTTACACAGGAACCATAGAATTTGATAAGAGACAAAATCCAGAGCTTTCAAATTTGCTTCACAAAATTTGAATGCTACAGTAAATTAGTTTCCTGATAATCGTGTATCCACAAGAAAACAGCACTTTCCACAGATACTTCGGAAAAGATACTGTAGTCCACTGGTAGAGAGTGATTGAGAAAACATGACATGAAACCACTAGTTTTTTCAAATGATTTCCAAAGGAGAGAGATGCTTGCTTTCTTGTAAAAATGCTTTAATATTATCATTACCTCACTAGAGGTATTTAGACAAGATGACAATGCTTGTTTTCCATGTAAAAATGCATCATTTTTGGTAAATTGATTTTTTTTTTTTACCTTTAATGGTCCTATTATTAGTCTCTCTGTATTATTTGTCTCTTCATTTCAAGTGCAAAACTCTCATAGAAATAATTTCTAATAAACAGCCTGGTTGATGTGCACAATTGACTTTTCTGATTAGATCAATACATTATTGTTGCTGGTGTCAGACTACTGCCTGTCAAGGTCTAATGAGATTGTTGCACACTATTGAATGTTTTAGTGATAACATCCAAAACCAATGACAAATTTCAGCGTAATTTTTTAACAAGACTTGGAAACTTTTTGTGAAAAAAAATGTCCATGAAATAAAAGATATCACTTCAGTATTAGTTACCTCTGCATGCTATGATAAGTTCTTGTGGTCCTAAGGGAATGGCGAGAAATTACACAAAAGCAGTCATGTAATGGGTTGAATGAGATTCTGTTGACCAGTCTCGCAGATTCTAGCAGATTGTACTAAGTTGAATTACTTGAATTGAAATGCTTGAACAACATCTGAACTTTGAATGGCATAAATCACTAAGCAGCTGATGGGGCATGCAATTCTGAAGATTCTAAGTAAAGTAAGCTGACCAATCTGGCAGATTTTAGCACATTGTACAACTGGATGGAAAACTTGAAAATCTGAACTTGTAATATTTGAACAATATTTGATATTTTAATTCTGTAAATCACGTAGCAGCTGATGGGGCATGCAATTATCTTGATCCTTAGTAAAGGAATAGAAATTACATTTAAGAAAACAGACTAATTTGGAAGGTTGTAGTAGATTGTAGTAGTGGAATTAAGCCACACCTTATCAGGATAGCATGAAATAAACGTTTTGTTTTTGTTAAAACTAATACCATAAGGTGACGAAGTTGCGTAGAAAATATGACATAGTAAAAATGACTGTTTTTACTTTTCAAGGACAAGAGTGTCCGATGTAAAATCAAAGTGTTAATTGTTTCTGGAGCAATAATTCTTTCAGAAATTCAGTATATTGTTGATATCAGAAATGTCTATATCTGACCTAAACATTACATTTCATTTCATTTCTATTGTAAGTGGTATTATTGACATAACTGGTATGTGATCTCATGGTTATCATCAGAAATATATTGTTAGTGGTTTTCATAGTTAACATGTATAATTGTATTGAAAGCACTATGCATTACAACACAACAAAGCTCACTAACATTAACTGTGTCATTTTGACAGCAATCCTTTTGCTTGTTCCTCACTTCTCTCCCCCTTCCTGTCCTCCTCTTGTCTACACTCCTCTGCTTTGGTCCATGTCTCGTCAGCATCTCAACAAAAGTCCAAGAATAAGAAGGTTTCATTTCAATCTTTGAATAAAGATGCTGATTAATAACTGAATATTTATAACCCAGTTGACCTGTAACATTTGGTCCTGTACTTCTTGCTTCATTTGATCCATTATTTTCTACCGCGTTGGAAACACACAGTCCTTTTGATCAGTTGGGTAATTCCACTCACAGCCTTTATCCTTCCTCCTCAGTACACATGTTGCATGCTTGTTGTAACAAGCCCCATTGAATGGGTCCCAGTCACAAACATTCACAAACTGTTTTTCCCGTTCACCGCATATTGAACCAATCCCGCATGTATGAACCTTTAGAGAAGAATGAAAAGCATTGAAAGCAATTTGAATACATGTAGAAAAACTCTTGTGCCATTTCTTGTTGCTTAATGAAGAAATTGTGTTCCATGTATATATATATGCTATGGCCAGTAACCCTAACAAATCACAACCCTATGGAAATAAAGTGCAAAAATGTTATGAGATTATGTCATAAACGTATTTTTTATGTATCTATCCCTTTACTTTGAGAGACCTTCTGAATTTATCTCAATTTGTGCTGGAGGCTGAAAAAAGAAACCACTTATAATCCTATGTATTGAAGGATTGTTATTAATTATTGTAATTGCCCATCCGCCACCCCACTAAAAAAGAATAAAAAATCAAACTTATATAAAACATAATCCTTACATGACAGCTACAGTTGTCTTTGTAGGTGTTTCTAAATCCTTTCTTTTGTCTTGCTGTGAGTTCTTCCCACTTCCTGTGCCAGTTGCAAAAGTCAAAGGTCAATTTGCCATCTGTCTCTAGATTTCCTGAGAATTGTGAAAGAAGAAAAAAGTACTCTTAAATCATAAACAAATGTGGTTTATAGTAAATGATGAATAATCCTAAAAGTTGAACTTGGTAGAATCACCAGATCTACAGTACTTATCTTTGGACATATCTGTTTTCATTTATGAAATTCCATGCTACTTCTATTAATCTAGTTCAAATTTAATTGGGAACTCATGGACATTGCAGGTATGAGCCCCGTCATTTCTTCAGAATCCACAGTTTGCCATCAAAGTTTTGCTAAAGCTGACTGTACTTTTAAATCTCAGCACCTTCAATCAATTGCAGTCTTTAATTCATAGAGTATGTCAAGCTGTAGCTTGAGTGTTTGGGGTTTCAAGTATCAAACTTGTTAATTATGTCATGCTCTAACAAACCAAATCAAGCTGATGGTGTTAAAAAATGTTTGTCTAATCCAAAGTGACATCCTACCAGCATCCAGTCATGGTACTTTCAAACCACAGAAGAAAATGATGGAAAATTTTGTTCCTCAGATGGAATGAATTATTGACAGAAAATCTTCGAACTAAGGTTGTTTTTAGTTGAATCTCCAGGATTGGTGGTAGGGCATTTGAAGAAAATGTGTGGGGTGGGGTGGGGGGGGGGAGAGGAGGTATGGAAAAGAATAGGGAGTCATGGGTTAAACTGATTAAGTATCAATTAGGGGTCAGTGTGAATGAGGTTGCAAGGTCACGATACCAGAATTGTAATTTGTCTTTTTGCTACTCTACAGAAGTGAAGGTTTGCAGTTTTCCACAAGATCAATTATATTGTTGTTATCCCTAATACTTCATTTAAGAAAACTAGACTGGCACAATTACTACTTAGTACTTACCCATAATAACGTAAGGTTTGTTTTCTTCAATGTGGTTAACTCCGCAACGACCATCAAAGAGAGGTGTGTATACTTGAACACTAATCCCAGGGAAGAGAAAAGACTTTCCTTTGAACACATGGGATATCTTAAGCTTCCATACTTTGTTGGCACTGTTGATGACTTCTGTGGGAAGGTCCATCAGCTGCACATATGTGATGTTACTGTCATTAGGCAGGGCTATATCAAGGGCTTTGGCTGTTACTTTGATAACTGTGGAAAGAAAAATTAGTCACTGAAGTAAAATATCCACAAGGCTTTTGCTATGTTTTCCAACATTGAACTTATTTTAGTATAACATTTTCTGAAAACAACAGCATTGTTAGATGCACACAATGTTTCTTTTTTGTCTAAAAACTTAACAATGTGCAAAGTGTATGCTAGTAGCTCCTTAATATGAAAATGAAACACATGCATACTATTGAGCCATTGAAGAGGTTTTAAAACTGAATATTTCAGTTGCTTATATAAGCAAGTGTTTCCAAAACCTGTTTGCAGGAACTGTGAAAGGATGTACATTTTTCATTTATATACACAGCTTCATTCTATACACCAATCCTCCCACACTGGGGAGGGGGGGGGGGACCACAAATTGCTTCGAGGAGGGAAACTTTGATGTTTATCCAATGAATGAAATTCAATTATCTCCTTCCTCCTCCCTGGTTATTGCTCATAGAATTTTAGTGTACCCAAGTTTGTGTGACATGTGACAATATCCCTTTTTCAGCTGTATTTCAATAAAATAATTCTCTCTTAACACACTAACCTACAGTATCCCATCTTATCTGCAAATCACATAAGCTTGACAAAGATGTGACAGCTGATTATTCTCTGTGAACAAAACTAGCCCATTTGCCATTTTCAAAGACTTATTAATAAGTTCTGATTGGGTTTGGTACCGTTTGACTCAATAACATCTCAATGCATGCTAACTTACGTAGCTCTTTGTTAATCAGACCCTCATACCCAGGGGATGGAAAGGAAAGTTTCAAATCATTTCAAAGCAATTATTTCAGAAGGGAACCGTTAATGGTTGCAATTTCAGCCTCTGGCTGCTCAGACAAAATGGGGCACAGAGCATTCCAACTTGCTTTCGTTGAGGAACATCATCCAATGAAAATTCTTGCCACATATTTTTACTGGCCTATTTGCAAGGTTACACATATTGAATAGTAGCCCTAGGAGAAATATTAATTATACTAGCCCCTTTTGAAGCAAGTCATTTTTTTTGAAAGCTAAATATTTACAGCTGTGGGAATGACTTTGTGCATGAAAAACAATTTCTTTCTTTTAGTGAGAATATAATCACATCAAAAGCACACAACATGTTTAAATCTTCAAATGTCCAGCAAATCCCATATAGTAGTAGCTTGTGGTGGTCAAGGGGACAGGAGGGGCACAGGTTAAATTAATCTTAATTGATATGTATTGAGTCCTGAAAGATGTGGGAGTGCTCTTATGCTTTGTATCGGGAAAAATAATTTTCCCTTTTTGTCAGTTCCCGTTGGTCTTGCAATTCTCCTCTCCCTTCTCTTCTCTACAATGAGACTGTAGGAAGTTCTCATATCAAATACTAGAAACTCTCCTCCAACATTTTCCATTTTTTCTGTATATATCACAAGGACACTTCTGATATCCTCCGTTAAAGTCTGTAATTTAAACCAGTTTATTTAATGAACAGTTTCAGTTCTAAATTCTTAATTTTGCTTAGTCCATCCTGAGTATTCCATGCCTCTGTCCCTAATGAGCTCACTGATAATCCACTAATTAATCCCATTTGCGTGCCTTGCTAAACTACGTTTCTTTACCATCTGTTGCTGCATAGATAACGTAAACCACTGGATCATATTTGTTCAGTTGGTTAAAAATCCCTTTCGTAAACAATATCATGTGTTCATAGGAATGTATATAGACTTTGTAATTTGTACAATGGCTGAGTATGAGTTTGTACAGTATACTACCCAGGAAACCATCGCCACCGTTGTCTGAGACCGATACAATATGGTGGCACCTATACTGATCTCTTTGTAGGTGCAACATGCTGGTTCCATAATTCCATACATTTGTTTTATGTGGCAGAATGTTGTCAGTTTTACTTTGAAATATAGGCTACTATATAAAACTGGTAGAACTTAAATGAGATGCACAAATCAAGAGTGTACAATCCTTACATTACAATGCACCAGAATTGAGAACAAAACATCTAAAGCATCACAATTTTAATTATCAGGTTCGGACGAACCAATGACATCCATACTTTGTCCCTGTTAGAAAGCCCCCCCCCCCACCCTCATCCCACCAATCTCAAACAAGTTTCCCCTGCTTTACTTGTTTTGTTTATTTTTAATACTTGAATATAGCTGTCCTTGTTTGTGTTTTAAGTTCCAACTTTCTTGTTCATGAAGAATGAAACAAGAACTGAATTGTCAATGTCTTGTTTACAGGTGATTATAGCTAACACCTGTGCATGTGTTCTGTGCTACTTGTAAAGAGTATGATACCAAGAAGTGAAATCTTCCTCCCGAACATTTTCCTTCAGTTCCAAGCCCCAGCCTCAGCCCCAGCCCCAGCCCCAGCCCAGCCCCAGCCCCAGCCCCAGTTTATAACATGAAACATCCAGCTGTCCTTGGTATACTTTCACATAATTCGTATAGTTTTTAGCTCAACTGAAAGCTGTTAGTTGAGCTAAAGTGATCATGCGATTCTGCTAAAATTCTGTCACTTTTGACACAATGTTTGAATAACTGCCATTTCATCATTTTTCGTTCGATTTGGCTTAAATATCGTCAGTGGTTTGTTAGAGATATTTTATAAGTATAAAGGTCATTCATTCGAGGTCACGAGAGGTCTTTTTCTGAAAACGTTAGGAATGCTACTCATAGAGCATTTGTCCAAATCTGCTGAAATGTTATGGATATAATGTTTGAATGGTGGTGAACCAACCTTGTTTCAGGAAAAATATTTTTGCTGTCATGTGAGGGCCCAAAACAGGGCCTTCTGTAGGGTTCTCAGAGATGGTGAAATGTAGGCCACAGATCATATACAATGATCAGGAAATGTGTTTGTCAACTTTCTAGTATTCATGACCAAAATGCATTTTGATGTGAGTAACAAAGTGTCTTCCATCTTCATTTTCCGGTCAGTTTTGGAAATAATCCGCCAGTGAGAGACTTGATCAAACTTTTACTTGTTATTAAGTTTTCCCATCTAGTTTGATGTCATTCTCTGTAAAAGGAACTTTTCCACAGTTTGTGTGTGGAATACGACATCGGAGAATGACCTATATTGTTGGAGCTGATTCAAACTTCTGCTCTCTGTGGTTTCTCTGTGGTATGTCAATCGTAAACAAGTAACAAGTTGATCAATTATTGCATGGGTGCAATTTCATGAGCAAGTTTGGATCAGCATAAATGTGATATCCACAATGTTAGCAGATTTAGCAGAGGAATATTTTTTTCACGTTTTTCGTTCTCTTGTTGCATGAATGAAAACAATGAAATACTGTTGATTCTTTGTTAATATGGTGAACTTTAAACATCTTATGGCATAAAATGATAAATTTGTTATCAAATTACTGGTAATTAGCTTGCTGCTATTAAAGGTGGTTACATGAAAGAGACTAGGTGGGAAATTCTAATAGTTAATATATAATTTTGAGTTTCACAGGCAATGACTGCTATATTCTTGGTTGAATTTGAACTACAGTAGGAAAGATGTCAACAAGCTGGCTGGCTTGGCAACCCAATGGTGAAATTACCACCTTTCTGTACAAAGGTTGGCAGCTTGTACCACACATCAAATGCACTGGGACGTGAATTGTAGTGTTTGTTGTCAGGGCCTCACGGCCAAACATTTGTAACATCTGGTAGCTTTCTGGCCATAGCACGGTATTTAGGGCTCAACTGCC
>KN888211.1:34375-46110 GCA_000934455.1 Apostichopus parvimensis | reverse complement strand
AGGGCAGAAGTGGTGACTATGCCACAGAGGGTCGCACCTGAGTTGAACGAAGATCCAGATCCACAAGGCACAGCCATTCAGGATGACCTAATGCCAGTGGGCTCAGCTCAACAGGAACAGGACGCTGCGAGATACCCAACTAGACAAAGACGACCGAAACAGATGTTCACTTATGACCAACTCGGAGTACCACGTCAGAATCAACTAGAGGTGAATCACGTGCAGACAAGGATTGCCCACAATGGGGACATGTCTACATTACCTGATGTTGAACGACGAACAGAATATAATGGACAGATAGAGCATTATATCAAACCAGAGGACAGGATTCTGTGGCAACCAGCTCCACCCATATATCAAGTACCAGGGTGGTATCCGCCCCCCGTCCCGCCATATAATGCATCAGGTGGTCCGATTTTTACCCAGCTGCGCCAACCGCAGATGCACGAGATGTACCACCCACAGACATATCAACCAGTGTGGTAGGCGACTGATCAGGGGAACTGGTTAAAACTGCAAGTAGACTCCCTATAATTTGGTTAAAACAGGACATTCTGTTTAAATTTAGTAAATCTGAGAATTCAGAGGGATATTGATTGTTATCAGCATGAAAATATTTTACTACAAATGACTCTACAGCAAAGACGGGTTCAAAACTCTAACTGGATTATATACTAGATTGGTAAAAAAAGAGTGAGTAGAGACAAAGGAAATAGAACCAATGCCCAAGCTAGTTTAATGGGGTGTGAGAACTAAGTGCCTATCTTATAATTGAAATTTAATTAAACCAAGCAGAGTTCAGTTGCTAAAGGACAATCTTTTAACCGCGGCAAAATAGGTGGCCACTGTTTTGTAGTGAGACATAGGGAATCTCCCTTCTAGAATCTGTTGGTGGCACTGTGTTAATAGTCCAGAATTGTGGGATTTGTAGGCAAGCAGAAAAAAAAAAAACAAAAGTTAAATCAGTAGTCAAGTGAGAGAGGAACGTATTCAAAAACAAAAGAAGAGGAGATACAACTTTGTTTAACGTATTTCGTATTTCATTTTCTATTTATCACTTTCTTTTCTGTTCAGTACCCAAAAGTTCTACGAGGTCGAGGACGACTTCTTTTAAGGAGGGGAGAGTGTGACAGGTATGAATTATGCCCCCTACAAAAAACTTGAACTTGTCATTTTCCAAGTTGCAGTATCCTTGCTATTGATACGACTGCATTGTCAGAAGTTAGCAGATTCCAATCTGTCAGTTTGTTTACTGCGGGGCTGGGCACGCTGCTGGTTGAGAATACAGCAACGCCATATTGTTCTAAACAAAAAGATTTGTCTGTCTACTCTCTCCCCTCCAGGTATGTTCATAATGTATTAATTTTACCTTAAATGATTACAAACGATAAATGACTCCTCAGCGGTCATTCTTTGATTACTTAAAGCAGGCTTGTTGCCATATTTACAATGATTATAAAGTTAGTTTTCTTCATGGTTACGGCCAGGCCGTTGGCTTACGTTGACCATACGTCCATGTGATAGTATATTATGTAAGCAAGGCTGTACCGTTAATACAGAGTCTATTAGCGTAGGTTTGACAGCTGTAGGCATGGTCTGTATTATAATGTGTGTTAGGTAGCAGTTGCTCTAGGTTTTATGCATTTGTGTAACATTACGTAGTGCATGGGGTAGCGTGGTAAGCAAATGAATAGGGTTAAATCATACAAATTATATAAGGAGCCTCACCTCAAGGAGTGATCATATAGTTGACCATTATGCTGTTAATTGAGTTTAATGTTATTATGTAAAAGGACACTCATTCACTTATTTGTCCAACTGTTCAGTAACAGACATGCCAATACCTACATTAATTATACAAGAGAGGCATCAAGTCTCTACTGTAAGTGCTACATCTTAAATTAGTTGTTTCAGGGTTAATGTTAAGACTTTTGTTATGTGTACGGAGAATACAGCAACGCCATATTGTTCTAAACAAAAAGATTTGTCTGTCTACTCTCTCCCCTCCAGGGGACGGTAACACAACAATGTATCAGCGTATGTGTACAAGTGGTCAAAATTTAGTAATTTTCAACAACATATACATTACATACACAAATTTCCATATCTTATGGACGAAATAAATCTCTATCTATCTATCTATCTTTCTATTAATACTTAAATAAGTCTGCCCCCTTGTGAATAAAGAATAGGATCTGATGTTGTTAAACTAGACATTTTAAATTATATTATGAACTGGTATCATTTTGATATGCATACTTCTAATGCATGTTCAAAGGATTGTGGTACTCACAAATAACCCCCTCAGGTCAACATACTTTGTCTGTGTATTAATATCTACAAGGGCTTTTTATGCCAACTGGAAACATTTTACATTGAATTTCATATGCCCCTTTATTACTAGAACACGGGCAGGATTTGCTACCCAAGATTGTGGTATAAGTTCAAAGAAGGGTGAAAAGATCACCGAATCTCTTTCGACCAGTCTGACTGATATTGAGTTATTAAATCCGCGAAAACCGGCAAAGTTAAAGAAAATCAAGAAGATTTTCAAACAATATCTCCACGTTGAAACAAAAGCTGCTTGTAGTTTTTCCTCTTTACGTATTGTTCGTTCTTGCTGTTGTATTCCTTTTCAACTCGACAAACTAATTAATCTGATGAACATGAAACTGAAAGAACTTCCTGTTACAACCACCTTGTATTAAGATCATAGAAAAAACATTTTATCATCGATAGTAAATGAAAGTAAAATATGCTCATTTCTTGGCAACGATTAAATCCCGATTCGATGTAGGCTACTACCCCCCCCCCCCCCCCACCCTCACCCTCACCCTCACATTATGTGTATGTACCAGAGGTTTCCCGCACCGTGGTATAATCAAACTTGAAGCAGGCAGTTATGTCATATTTCCGACATCCTTCTGATG
Source organism: Apostichopus parvimensis (assembly GCA_000934455.1). Lineage (NCBI taxonomy): Eukaryota > Metazoa > Echinodermata > Holothuroidea > Aspidochirotida > Stichopodidae > Apostichopus > Apostichopus parvimensis. Next base: position 43,180 of record KN888211.1, on the reverse strand, counting down.
TTTGCCATAGCCATACGAATTATAGACATTGACATCTGACCAAGTGTGACAATGTATCACAAAGACAGAACATATATCATTATCATGTATGCAGCCACCATGTTTGAAGGCCGTCAGCTTCAAGAGAAGCTTCCAAACACTTCCCCAAAGTTGATTACTTTTAACCTTTGACATCCAGTTTGACCTCGTGTACTTTTACATTCGGGTTATTAATTTAGATAAAAGTTTACACGTTATACGTTAGCATAATTTCTTTAAAAACGTGTCTTTTTCGCAAGTCACAGATGCACTCTGTCAGGCATACACAGTGCACACACGTTTGATATCCCTCATCCTTAAGACGTAGGAGGAGTCGTGAAATACGTTTTCTTTATGACTCTCACACATACACACAAAAGTACGTTTTAACCTCAACTAAAAATGTAAAATCTAACCGATGTTATTGGTTTATTACGTTTCACCGTCGCCTAATGAAGGTCATGTGTATGCAAATGTCCAATTGAGTACAATATCACTTGCACAGTACATTACATGTAGAGATTTCACATGGTAGACGCATCGGTGAAGAATACGCCTACGACGAGAGACTCAATCATTCCATGTTTGGAAAGTAGACTAATACTACAAAATACCAAACTTTCTTTCACTCTGATGACATGGAATAGGACAGCATTACAGAGTACAGCAACAACCTTTTTTTACAACGGGAAAGTCAATGTATGCAAGTCAACCATTTATCTGTTTAAAATCAATCTGTGTTGAATCAATCCGGACCAGGTAGGTGGTCTAATTCTTTCCTGTCTGAATATAAGAAATACACCAACTTAACAATTTTACCTTACACCGACTGAAAAATGTTTGGGTAGTAGATATAGTTCAGTCAACTGGATCATATGACTTCACTATATGGGATATCCAAAGGTGCATACTTGCATGTGCGGTTGAAGAAATGAAAAATCAATAAATGTAATATGATTTAATAATTATTCACTTACAAAAGTGTAATTATTTTACAAAACGAACTCGAAATAATAGGTGGATTGTAATAATTGCAAATGAAAGCTAATAGCAACTCAAGTCATTTAAAGAGTCAAAGTATAGAATATATTAAGTATAGTCTAGTCCAGTTTGCTTTAAATGGAAAGTCATCTTGTGGTAATGCATTATAAACAGCGACGATTAAAACCCAACTGCAACTAATAACAATCAATAAAAGATAATATTACTGAATTCAGCACGAAGAAAAGTAATGTAATTTCAATCGGTAAGTAGAGTGTGCAATGTACCATGTCATATTAATGTTTAGTAGTTATCCACTGTATTACTTGTGTAATTATCTTCTACTCATATCTTATTTGTGTTGTAATGGTTACGTAATGTATGCAGTTCGGGTTCTGTCTCTCGTAAGTTTCAATTAACTCTTCGATGGTTATCTCTATTTTAGTTTCAATACGGTTACGTTTGCTTTTCCGCAGTTTACCAAATAGAGCTGTCAGGTACTGTAAGTAATATAAAACGGTATTTGATATATAGCCCCAAAAAACTTGCCTACACCCGTAATCGCAATGCATGTTAGGAAATTGATGTTTCACATTTATCTTATTGTAAAATGTATCGTCTGAATATGGTTTCAACAAATCGTGTATGACATGACACATTGGAATAGTAATCTAATTACTGCAACAAAACTCCTATTATTAACTTTACATATGTATTTAATAATCTTGGTTATGATGTAATTGTTTTGTAGTATACCAAGTTTGGACTCTCTATGTTTATATCGGTGTCGTAGTTATTATTGTGAGGTTCAAGCTCCTGATACCCATGGGTGTCACTCGATACTGTGATATCTTCACTAAACCAATCAGCTGTAACAATTTGAGCTGATGGACCCGGTGGTTGTATTCCATTGTTGATCGTGGAAAAGTCTGTGCGCGAACATCGTGACTTTATCCTGCAAATTAAAAATAATAGAATGAGTCATTTAACGTCTGAAAAATCTAGAGAACGTAAAGCCATAGGTAACCCAGTAAAGGCGCAACGCCGTTTCTTCTTTTCTGTGTTACTATGAGAGCAATGTCATATATCAGAAAATCAAAGTCTATATCCGATTTTTTAAAATTACGATTGGACATCTAAACGTCCCGTTTAGTAACGCAATTATATCTACTAATTGCAGGAGCAGAGAGAAGAGATAATTGGAAACCCACACAATGACATGCGGACTCACACACACATACACACACGACACGTTTTGACCCCTCCCTCAGTCATGGACTTCCAGTCAACCTGGGATACCCGCCATTGGTTATACCCCTCCCTGAATGTAGCTATACAGGAAAATTAACCATGTCACTGTTGCAATGGCAACTGAAACATCTGTATATGGTCCAACTGGCAAGGGAACTTTAATATCTCATCATCTCTATTGGAGCGAGGAGATAACAAGTATAATTAAGTATAATTACAATACCCATCATATACACTAGGTGGTTGATTAGTTATAACTTTAACACTTATCAGATACACTTGATGGTTAGTTAGTTATAACTGGAATGCACCGTAACACACGTCATGTACACTATCGGTGGTTACTTAGTTATAACTGTCAATACACTATAACACACATCATATGCACTGCATGATTAATTAGTTATAACTTCAATACACCGTAACACACATCATGTACACTAGGTGGTTAATTTGGAATTACTACCAATACACTGTAAGGAATGTCACACACATATAAGATATAATGTAATTATGTTAACTTCTATATTTATAAGATCAAATACTACCTGCTGATAAACAACCCGCATGTAAACGCTAGCAGTAGAAAGAGGAAGAAAAAGACGGCAACCAATGACCAATTCAACAAATCTGAATCCTTCTTCTCGGCATCATCTAGCAACAGATCGTAAAAGGAAAAAAAAAGGAGAGATATTTATATCAATTAATCTCATAAATAAAATTAACTTATAGTTCATTAGACATGTGGTTTCATATGTTATGTTCTTCTTTATGCCTGTATTTAACAAAAATTATGCAGTAACTAATGTTAAGAATGTATTTGGAAATGATACATTCATCTTTAATTTTCTGTCTCAAAGAACTTGGGCATGACGCAATGTGAAGCTCACCACTTAAACTGACCTATTTTATCATTGACAAAATTAAAGTGGTCTTCAAGGCATGCACTTAAGGATGGTATTAATTTACAGGTGTTTTACACCCACAGACTTAACATTACTTATCTTATGTTTTATTAAAGAGTCTTCATATAGTAACGATGAAATACACAATTATGATACTATATTTACTACTATATTGCTATCCTAGTCATTAAACATTTCGGTGTCTTAGCCTTGTATGAAAATCCCATCCCGGCGATCGTCATTGTCTACCGTCTACCTCTCATCGTAGGAAATGTTCATTAAGCACGTTCAACACCATATATATTGATTACTGATTGATTGATTTGCAATTTTTATCGAACAGTTTATTATTTATTATTTTATCCCGATTAGCTTTAGTAGTGATTTATTCAGACCGTATTGGTTATCTTCACTTCCACAACATTTGTTTTTAGTTTTGCAAAAAGTGGGCGTAATGAGAACTTATGAAAGCTTCAATGCAGTTGAAAGAGTATCATTTTAAAAGCGAGGCTACTTTATTAAGTAATTCTTGATTTGTTTTTCATAAAGGCAATATCCATTATATAATATACCTGAGCTCTCAAAGATGACAAAGTTGATGGTCAGGTTCTGACTGACTAATTCTATCCCTTTAAACTGACATGAAATGTGGACGTAAGTTCCAGTTGGTAGTAGATGTAATGTAGATTTTGAGTCTGTGGTGTTTATCCTCTCCTTGTTTGGTTTGTATAGTACATTGTGTACATTGGATGCGTCTACATCTTCACCATTCACAACCCACGTTAGGCTAGCAGGAGGTCTTGATCCAACCGCTAAACATTTGATCCCCAGAGGCTCGTCCTCTTTTACCACGTAGTCATATGTACTTCGCGGTTCACTAAATGTATGCTCGTCAAATGACAACGTAAGCTTTGGGATCACTAAAACAGGAAATAATTTAAGATATTTTTATGTTGTAATTAACAACTTGTTTTAATATTTTAGTAATGATAGTTCATATATGTCGAGAAAGACGCTGAATAAAGTCATTTTACCGCTCATGGTATTTGCTAATCCTATATGGTATCATGTTTTAAATATTAAGGAAACCACAGAGTATGAAGTTCTCTCAAAATATGTTGATAAAAACTTGAAAACCACTGCCTTTACATAAAGTCATTAAAACGGCAAGATATCATTTAATAAGATATCATTTAATAACAGTTGCAAGAATCTGTATAAATGTAGACGTTATCTATATTTTCCTAAGCTAACTGTTCGGTGCAATAACACACAGTGATACCGACAGTATCCTCCAATATAACATAGTTATATAAAAAAAAAACAGATGCTCTTTTCATCCATGTTGGATTATTAAAGCCATTGTTTCGATATGTCTATACTCTTTCAACGTGTATTAGAGTTTGTTCTCAATGTTTCGCTTACGAAACATGACCTCACTTTCTTTTCCTTTTTTATTGTCGCTATTCCTTAACTTCGAATCGATTACTATTTTTTATAATTTGCGTAAAAATCACCTGCGACCACAAGTGACCTGAAGTAAGAAGTTCTCATAGATCGAGATAAACACACATGATAATGTCGCTAAATATATATACAATAAGTACCATAATAACATCTTCTATATTTGCACCCGTTGGGATGATAAGTATTGCAACAGCAAGGTCATAACAACTTCCTGGGTGAGAGAAACAGCAGTGTTGTAATACTACACACGCTTGTGTTTGAGAAACTTAAAATCTATGAGGGTGGCGCATTTGATCCCAAGGGTATGTTCTTCTACTCAGATAAAACGGTACACATGTCAGTTTAAGTTTGACTTTATTAATGAAAATAATTTGGAATTATTACAACAAAAATTACATAATACTAAACACAGGATTATTCCTAAGCTTTATTTCCTTGGTATTAACTAGTTAGTAACTAATAAGTAGCAAATATTGTAAGAGAAGGACCCTAACAACCCCCTGGTAAGATAGACAGAAGTATTGTAAAATACTTACTCTTTTGTTTGAGAAACTTACAATCTATAAAAGTGAAGCATTTGATCCCAGACATGTCCTCCTTTTACTGAGATGCAACTGTACATGTTTCAATACAAGCCTAACGTCATGGATGAAAATACAGTAAGAAAATATTTAATAAAGGATTACTTTAATATTTAGGTCCTTGCCATTAACTAGGCCTGTCAATTCCTAACACGACAGGAAGATTTAATGTTTATTTACTTACCTTCTGTTGTCACGTTGTAGCTCACAAGATGGGTATAATTACGGTTACATCTATACAATCCTTGACGATTGAATGTAACATCTAAGATTGATAATGAGTAGTTATTTGATAAGTGGACACCCGACAAAAAATAAACCAGAAATTCATTTGCAAATATTACTCGATCGTCAAGAAACCATTTGTTTCCTTTTGTCGCAGAATCATTACATTCCAAGATTACAGAATCTCTTTCGACCAGTCTGACTGATATTGGATTTTTAAATCCAATAACACCGGCAAAGTTGAAGAAAATCAAGAAGATTTTCAAACAGTGTGTCTCCATGTTGAAACAAAAGCCGCTTTTAATTTTGCCTCTTTAGTTATCGTTCGTTCTTGCTGTTGTATTCCTTACAAATTATTACGAAACTGAGAGAACGTTAGTAACTTCCTCTTACGACCACCTTGTATTCAGATCATAGAAAAAACATTTTGTAATCGATAGTAAATGAAAGTAAAATATGTTCATTTCCTGGCAACGATTAAACCCCCAATCGATGTACTATCCCCCCCCCCTTCCCCCTCACAGTATGTATATGTACCAGAAATTTCTCGCACCATGGTATCTTCATACTTGAAGCAGGCAGCTATGTCATATTTACGACATCCCTCTGATGTTTGCCATAGTCATAGGAGTTTTTGCCATTGACATCTGACCCAGAGTGGCAATGTATCACAAATACAGAACATCAGACGGTAATATTCCATTCTCGACTCATGTATACGCCACCATGTTTGAAGGCCGTCAGCTTTAAGAGAAGCTGCCGAAACACGTTTTGTGCTCCCCTTGCCCCACACCCCCCCCCCCTCATCCATTGACCTCGTGTACTTTGTAGATTTGTGTTACATATTAAGATACAAATTGACATGGTTTCGGTCATTTAGCGTTTGCGCTCACAATCCTCTCCATTAGTCACAGATGCACTCTGTCAGGCGTGATACACACACACACACACACACACACACACACACACATCTGATGTCCCTCATCCTTAAGACGTACGAGGAGTCTTGCAGCACGTTTTCTTTAAGACTCTCTCGCATATAACCTCACAAGTACACACAAAAGTACGTTTTAACCTCAACTAAAAACGTACAATCTTACTGATGTTTATTGGTTTCCATATTTCACCGGAGACTAATAAAGGTCATGTTTTATGCAAACGTTTAACGGAGTACAATATCTCTTGCCACAATACATTATATGTAGAGACTACACATGGTAGACGCATCCGTGAAGAATACCCCTACGACGAGAGACTCAATCATTGTATGTTTGGAAAGTAGACTAATGCTACAAAATACCAAACTTTCTTTCACTATGATGGCATGGAATAGGACAGCATTACAGAGTACAGCAACAACATTCTCTACGACGGGAACGTCAATGAATGCAATGCAACAATGTATTAGTGTTGAATCAATCTTGACGATAATCGATAACTACATCCGGGAAGGGGAGGACCAGCGAGGGAATGGTGAGAGGGAATATTGTATAGGTTAGTGGCACGCGCAAAGAGGTGGGTGTCAGATCTAAACACCTCCCCTCACTACCATCGTCAGTAGGGGATGATTCAGTCGGGTAATCTTTTACATTCAGTTGGGTCCGACTTAGATCACGCTGAGTGGAACCTCGATTTGAATTGTGGTGGGGGGATGATCTAGGTCATCAATAAAAAACAATATTCATGAATTCAGTACGAAGACAAGTAATATAATTTCAATCGGTAAGTAGAGAGTGCAATGTACCATGTTATGTTAATGTTTAGTAGTTATCCACTCTACCACTTGTTTAATTATATTCTACTCATAGCTAAAAAGTGTTGTTATGGTTTTGCAGGTCGGTTTCTGTCACTCGTAGTTTTACTTAAACTCTTCGATGGTTATTTCTCTACTTTCATTTTAATACGGTTACGCTTTCGTTTCCGCAGTTTAACAAATAACGTTGTCAGCTACTGTCAGTAATATAAAACGGTATTTGATATATAGCATACCATATAGTCTTCTTTGGAGCCTAGTATTACTAGTAGTATAAACATCCTAGCGTACCTTTCTTTCCACAAAGCTATTTCCCGTATCTATATATTTGCTGTGTACTCCCCAGAGAACGCCCACGGCAACGCTTTCGATGTTTGTATCGGACAGATCCTTGGGCATGTAAAGTATAGTAGGCAAGCACATTTGTGGTTGACAGAAATGGACTCTGAGGTATGTAAAGTTTGCAGGCCGGATAAAGAGTATTACAAACGGCTTGGCCAAGACTACACGGCATATAGCATAACACGTTTATTCCCTTTATCCTGATACGTGTTAGGAAATGGATGTTTCATGTTTATCTTATTGCAAACTGTATCACCGCGCTCCACATACATTGATTGCTTGAAAGAAAATATTCAAAATGGCAAATTTTTAATTGAAAACTGTGGGAAAAAAATTGAAAAATGTACCTCTTTGCTAGATTCCATTGTTCGGGTAGTTTCGAAAGGAATGTGGTATTAGAACAGAACATAAACTGATGTAGAATCACATTGAAGAAGTGCTATAAGAATTGAGTACTACGAGGACGCACATCCAATGAGCCTTCATGGCTGTTTTGATTTTGTTTAATTATGTCTTTGTTTGCGCCCGTGTCCTAATTGACATAGTCTGTCCGGATTTACATATACGCTGATGTACGCTGATGACGTAGGAACGTGTACAACAGTTTCTATATACGGCTCTCGTGGCAGTTACCGCCGTAATGGCAGAAGTGTTACAGCGCCACGCTAAACCCCCAAAAGCAGTGGCGTAACATGCGACGAGGGAGGGTGGGGGGGGGGAGGGGCAGTGGCAGGACCCCAGTTAAATGTCTTCCGTCCCACTTACAGACTCATGAATAAACTATCAATTTGAGTAAAGATACATTCATAACAGGGTTACAATTGTTTGAAGTTAAGCTAAATACAATTTTAAAAACAGGCTCTCAGAACCATTTCCAGCCTAATAATAGTATGATGACGTATTGCGATATCTAGATTTACCTATTTTTTTTTTAATATTTTCATTTCACATATAAATAAGAACTAAATTCAGCATATAAATGCGGAAAATGAGTTAACCAGGAATAAACGGTTAATTTATGTACACAACCAGACGGTGCCAAGTTAAGACTAATCGACTTGTATAGACGTAACAAGAAAAGTCAAGTTGATAAATATAAGGCAAACATTAAGAATTTTTGTCAACACAAAACACACGAATTATTGTTTCCTGTAATGAAAAGATGCATCGTCTTACAAAACTGTTAAATTTCCTCATATATATAATAATATTACATAACAAATCGGTTATTCACTGTCGTTCATTTTACAGATTGAGGATCATACATGGACTATATTTCAAA
>KN888211.1:3309-14937 GCA_000934455.1 Apostichopus parvimensis | reverse complement strand
GGGGGGGGGGGGGGGGGGGGGGGGGGGGGGTACAAGGCAGCAGTCGGAATTTTCTGGCTCCAAAACCCATCCAGTGGAATTTCAGCCTCTTCACCCCCAATCTTCAGGCCTTAGCTACGTCTCTGGGTGTGCGCAAGGGAATAGGAGGGGAATGAGACCATCTCCGCCTTCATCGTTCTTCGTGGGAAAAGCGTTCAGGATTTATGTTATATATTAACTTGCGGAAGAATTAGAAAATAGTTAATTGATATCCAGTAGTTATCAACAAAATAACATGACCAAAGTCTAAGTTGGTCGTTTGGTTCCTGTTTAATGCTTATTTAAAATTGTTTCTAATCTACCATATGATGAGTCATCGCATGTAAACCAGGAAGTGATACTCTGTGAAACGTTTTCATGCATGGCTACGCAGACTAAAAGGAGTCTAAACCCTGTTTTAGATAAACCGTAATGGCACTACAATATACACACTATGCAAAATGTGTACGTATACGTGCGTATCCACCCGATGCACTCAGAGAACGCAGTAACTACTATAAATCTTAAAGTTTTGTACCAAAGTAAAAACTGTATCGTGCTATAAATCGGTAGCATGTGCTATTATGATTACAGTAAGAACCGAGGATATGTGTAACCCCAACAAATCCAGGTTGATGAATTAGTTTGGGATTACACAATTCCTCATTTCTTACTGTACTCGTAATAGCACATGCTACCGATGTATCATATTAATCAGCACCACCAAGTTGTTACTGTGATACACAACTTTAACATTATACAGTACGGTAGTTTCTGTAATCTCTGTGTAAATCGGCTGGTGTGTCAAAAAAATGATAGGGGAAGTTTGGGGAAGAGCCGGGGACACTCGTTACGTTTGGTCCTTTTTATCGGTCTTTGTGTGCCTCAGCCCGATGGTGGTTAAAACATCAAGTAAATAGGCGTTCATTTATTTCGAGAGAAACATTTCGTTGATAAAAAAATTAAACGTATCAAAATATAAAAACCCTTCCAAAGCATTAGAAATATAAACTTTAATATAACAAGACTTTTTTTCCAGATTTGTTGAAAAAAAACCCATTGAAGGTATCGGGGTTGTGTCATTCAATAACTTTCAAGGATATTCTGTCTCGAGACGGTTGATTGCATGGAGGTAGCTCATTTTAACTGGCTAATCTGTCAACAATACCACTGAGAAGTTGAATCACCCGACGGGGAAAGTGTATTTTCTTTTTTAGAAATACTGCGTTCCTCTGTGGATAAATGATTTACAAATAAAAAAAAGACATTTTAGCTGAAGTAACCAGATGACATCATTCACTCTGCCATTGCCAGATGCATTAACACAAAATAAAACTGAAAAACAAATGTTTTATCTTTGCTATACAAAATGCTTTGAGGGCGCCGTTTGCGCCTCAATCATTCAGAAAATCCTGCAGCAAATTTGTTAAGCAAGCAACTATTTCAGAAATCAGAAAATTATTTTAATTCCTGGTGGTTTATTTACACGTTGATACCTTGCAACCAAGTTCAAACTGACTTTAATTTGTAACTAAACGGTTCAATATTTTACTCGTGTGGTAAATATGTTTTCAAGTTTACATTTAAGCCTAGTATGATAAAAAAGTATACACTTGTTTTAACTTCAATGAAGAAATATCAAACCGAAAGGTGATTAGGAGTCCGATGTTACGATGAGATACAAAGATCTTTTAAGTCCTTTGGCAGTTAGGAACAGTTTTCAGAAAGACTATGTGCAATTTTTTGGAAACTTTGGAATTAAAAAGAATAATAAGCGTACTGTGTTACTGTAAATAAATATATACCGACGGTTTATTGTTTTTTAATTGAGGGCCTCGGGCAAGTTTAGCCCAGGCTTACGGAGTTTGCCTCTTCTGTGCGAAAGTTCAAAAAAAAAATACGGACCATCATGGTTTGGAAAACAAAACAGATAAAACATATATACAGTAAGTATAGTTATTTATTACCGTTGTTTAATATTCTGTTTGATACAGATCACTGAACAAACGCAATCACTTTCACATTACATTAACACGTTGAAATTTAAAAGTGAAACATAGTCACGGTTTTATAATCTCTTGTTCCTTTTCTCATGCCATCACCGAATTGTGTATTGGATTTATAAATAAAGTTATGTTTACTTGCTTAGGCTACTCCGCGACCACACACCCTCGTTATTTGAAATAAAGAAATACACAAAGTAAATGAAGCAGTGAAAACTAGTTTCACTAATCAAATGAGATGTGAAACTTCCCATGTATTAGTCACCGGCATTAATAAATACTGCTATTGTATTCAGCAAGATTCTGATACCGTATCTGTTATATCCTTGTTAAACCAGGCAAAACATGTCTCTCTATTCAACGCAGATAAAGACAATTTATTGGGGGTACCGTTTGTAGACTGGTTTTTATACAGTGAATTCATACTAATACATACATATTCAGACATCACATAGCTTATTTTATGCTACTAGTCTATATCAAAATGTGGAATTTATTCTACGAATTCAATGTAAAATAGAGAACAAATTGCATAGATGATCTAAAGTATGGAAGAAAGATATTTAGAGATCGAAATTTAAAAATAATCGAGTAGAACAATTCTTTCATATTATAATCAATTTTGTATACGATGCCTACAACTAAGATACTGCATCTGCTTGTCAACATCAGTGTCCAATAACTAACCGTTATATGTCAGATATAACCAGTGAAGTGATTTGTCAACAGTTTATCAACTGTTTGTATAAAGTTTCTGAAGTACAGTTGAGACTAAAGTAGAGAGAATAAATACATAGGTGGTATAGCAATTGACAAGAAGATACTAGAAGATCTATATATATATATATATATATATATATATATATATATAGAGAGAGAGAGAGAGAGAGAGAGAGAGAGAGAGAGAGAGGGGGAGAGAGAGGTGGAGAGAGAGAGAGAGAGAGGGGGAGAGAGGGGGAGAGAGAGAGAGAAATTTTGAACAGTTGCAATCTTCGAGTAGAACCAACGGTTTGTCACATGTCAAATAAAACCAGCTTATCACTGAGGGTTGCCATCTGTATATGTTACGGAATTGTTACGCCTGAGGTATACCCAGACCATTATTTGTAATATTCTTTGAACAGCAAAATATACGATGACTCTTACATCAAAGTTAATATAAGTTAATCCAGTGTGTTAAACATATGATGAATATTCACTTCTTTAAAGCGTTCAATTTAGAATCTTCGAAGGCATTTACAGCAAATATTTCCTTAATATGCTACGCCAACCGATGTTAGTGCTCCGCTTAGATAGTGGCATGATGGTCCCTTCTGAGAAATGTCCACCTCCCCCCGCCCACTATTTTTTTTAAAGGCCCTGGTATAAACGCACATGATAAGCATCATGGTGTCACATATGCCTTATGTGACGATGTTTATTAGCTGCCCGCTAGAGATTTTACCTAGGCAACGGCCCTGTACTAAATTACATTTATATAAAGAGTATTGAATTATTGTTATACATACACGTTTCATCTATCTTTGTAATTTCACATCATCAAGTTTTGTCCTTAACAAACATATCTTTCGTGTCATTTGCTACAAAGCAGAGAAATTTACAGTTATGTAATGCAAATATTGCTAATATCTTTCAATGATTGGAGTAAAACAAAATGTTACTGCGTATTATAAGTGAACTGCGTATTATTTTACAGCTTTCTGAAACCTACATATGTGTGTTCTTTTCTATATGTTGGCATATTCTGGTTCTTGTGGATTATCTTCCTTGAGAAGGTGATGACAAAGACCGTAATCATCCTGTGAACAAAAGGTGGATACATTATATGAACTGCATATTATTTAGAAGTTACAACTGCGTTTCACTTTGCTCATTATGTATGCTTTCATACTACATTGGTATAGAACATCCAAACATTTTGCAAATTAAAGGAAATTTTAATCAAGATAATTTTTTAGATATATTTGAAAAGTTTGAATCAGATCATGTTACTGCAAAGTAGTTTAGCTAAGTGAATCACAAAGACAGGAAATTTAGACTATATTCCAGTGATGATCGTAGGTGGACCGGGCTTTCACTAAGCCTTTTCCTTCTACGAGTGTTAAATATATTACGAGGCAAGCTTGTACTTTTTGTACCCTCATCTGCACCAGGGACCGGCACCCATGTTCATCAGTGTAGTCATTCTAAACGACATTTGCTAAAACATCACATTTTGTTCAATTTTCAAACCGAAAAAGGTATCATCACAAAATACCCCCATCAAAAACACTTCATATCCGCAAGTTGATGATATGTGAAGGGAATCCCGTTTCCGGTAAGGAATGAACGGGGTAGGTTTGTGGAGGACATTCTAACCGCTACTCTAACTGGAACGCATTGGACAAGTGGTAGGGAATAACCTTGAAAGAAAAGTTGGTTGAGTCATACAACAGAAAGGATACTCCGTTCTATATTTACCAACGAGTACCCGTACTCGAATTAAAGCCAGTGTATTCAGTATCGTGCAATACATTGCTATGAGCAACACATAAACCAACCTTTGAAAGAACCATGCTATGGTTGCTCCCTCTCAGCTGTCGAACTGTGTTGAATAAATCAACTTTGTTTTCCATCCTAATCCTTTCCATTTCGGACTTTACTGCAAGGAAGATTCCAGTACGACCAGCACCATTTCTGTAGAATGATTTCAAAGGAAATGGTGAGTGTGTAAAGTACCTTAATATATATACGTTCGCAGTTATATTCGTAGAAACTTCGAAGCACATTATGATGCATATAACAATTCCGATCTTGATGGGTAATACTATGGCATCGTTCTGTATCCAATAGATATTCTATAGACTTCACCGGAAAGAGTACCCTGAAATTGTTGTGCGCTTGGAATGCATTTTTCTTTTGTATGGGGTTTTGTGGGAAGATGTGTTTGCACGGAGAGGCAGAAGATCAAGAACAGTTCTTAGAAAAAGAATTAATAAAAAGTTACCTGCAGAAGAGTACAGTATATCGTAAATGTAAACTAGAATACTGTACGGCATACTCATTATTTCTCAATTACGTCATCGTTTGGGTTGAGGATACATTTGGTTCTTTGACAAATTCAACAATTCATAGACTTTTCTCCAAATATAGCCAACTATTGGGAGGAAGTGTTATTATAAAGAAGGCAAAGAAGAACATTATTTCTGGCCAGACCAAGAGTTATTTTTTGTGGAAAATAGCAAAGACATTTATGGCCACAACGGGTTCGAACCTTTGACCTGGGTCACAAGCTCAGTGATCTACCAACTGAGTTATCCAGCCCCTATAGCTGGTGGCGATCCCTATATAGCCATTTCTCTGTCAGGGCGTCAGTCAAAAGCTACATTTCTTTTCGTTTAACCAGGGGGAACGCCGCAGTTTCATTCGATAGTGAAGGAAGGGTAATTCATGAACAAAAAAATCGGCTTTTTATATATACTATAAATATATAAAAGACAATGAATAATAGAAAACGTCTGTTTTCCGTTTCATTTACTTCTATAAGTTTTTTTTTGTGGTAACGGAAGAATCTGCATTACTGGAAATGTAGATGCTGTCATAATGTATTGAAGTTACGCTATAGATCATGGTTGATATACATGACTGTTAAACAGCTTTGAAAAGGATCGTCTGTATCAGTGGTCCGCAACCTTTAGACCACGGCCCAGCCAACATATTTCACATTCTGCCCGAACCCATCCATCATCACCGCCTGGTCTCCGCTTCCCTATCTAATATATGTTATTAAGATAACATTATAATATTGTTGATAAAGGAATAGTTTAATCTACTTCTTAATTGTCAGAAAATCGTCGACTTTGGCTTGAAGACGCGGCAATACAATAGTGGTACACAGGTTACATTTAGTACGAACGGAGACTCGATAACTATCGTGCGCAGTGTACTTTACTTTATAAGTTTTGCACAGCGATCGTTATAGCCTAGACTGCTAAAAAAATATAAAATTCCTCGAAAGGTTATGAAACTATATCGCCATCCATCGAAACGTCTTCGCAACCGAACCATTGGGTCGCTATCTATAGCTTCTGAACTGTCGGTCTTTATGAATGTAAGTTAATTTGTAAATGATAAATTGTGTATTCATTAAATTTGGCCTCATTATGTTGAAGACAAATTAAATTAACAATTCATTAAGTGGACTGGAGGAGTCTTTAAGCGAAGCGCATTCAGAAGATCTTATAATTACCTTGTATATATTTGTGTGCACTTGCTTGACTGGGCGCTTTTTGGTTAAGATCATATGTATTAATTATTCTTTTTTCCAAGAGACTCGTGATAATCATTTGACGTACATACGATTGCAGTCTCGATGTGACGGGACTGGGTATGTGAGTGTTTGGTGTTCGGGCACAGGCTCTATTCTGAGTAACTTTTCATAAAAGTGTGTTATTTTCGATACACTATGATCATATCCTTCTCAAGTGACTCGTGATCTTCAGTGGGCAATCTCAGAGGGAATTTCAGTTCACAAAAATCAAATATTTGGATGAGCCCGTGTAGTTAGCATGGGCCTTGCATTCGAAAGACGTTTAAACGTTCTAAGAGGGAACTTGTATTGCAACAGTACAGTGGTTTTGCAATACTTCTTAACTGCCGTGATCCATCTACGTATGGTGACAAACCCACATTACTTTAAATTGTCTTAAAGTAACATATGACAAAAAAAATAACCATTGGTCTGGAATTTACTAACCATGGACTATAACAGATGACTAATTTATATGGAAACTTTATCCTCCAAGTAACTGCACGTTTTGATGTTTTAAAGTTGAACTATTAGGGCTCACTAGTAATTTAAAGAATTAAGCCTTTGGGAAGCAATTTTTTATTACGTATTATCTGAAATCTGTAAAGAAAACAGTTTATGTAACATCAATATATAAGTTTGCTAACACTCATAGTATCGGTTGATATGTTATCCTTCTATGTGAGGATACTAATATGATTCCAGGAAAGGAGCAGCTTTTTGAAAATTATTTACGTCGTAATTATGCTTTATGGAGTTCCTTCTGTGTTATTAATAGCTATTGGTTATGGAAATATGGACAAACATGTTGTTAAACAATAAACGTTATCCCTATTTCAATAACAACATTGTGAAGAAGTAAACCCAAATACACACAATTTTCTATATCAAGAATCAACGCAAGGGGTTTTACCAACGACAATACAACACACTCAAACATTGAAAGGAAGTAGGGAGTTATTGTATTTTGTCGAATATATATACCTTCTTATGTTTGCTGCAATAAAATAATTATATCTATAATTCTGCCTACTTAATAGTCATAAAACCAGCAATTATTTTAACTGTGAACATACATCACTGTCGACAGAGGTAGGTTTAGCTTATTTTAGTGTACTGAACTATATATGTACGTTTCATACTCACATGCAGTGCACTACTGTAGGTTCTTCCATGTTGAAATCTCCCTGTAATGTTTCCATCGCTTTAATCAGTGTTGCAACATTACTGCCATGATCCCATGACTTAAGCAACATGTGGTGGACAGGAAGGACTTTCTGCAATCATGAGGGTACATTTCAGGTATAAAACACATGAAGCAACTTTGTAATATGTTTGGCATACTTAACTCGTGGATAAATTAACTAGAACAATTATTTTCAATGAAGAAGTATGCAAAGCCCAGTTTCATTTACGAACTACATATTTCATTTAATTTACAAAGGTAAATCATATACTGGGTTATGACGTTTAACAATTTTAAAACTGTTGTTAATTCTGTTGCAGTTACAAACTACTTATCATAAAGATTATCGCAAGGAGACAGTGATTATGCAATCATACTCGCTATATAAACATCACTGGATGATTATGATGTCATTTATATTATTGACTAAGCATTGTAGAAAACTCAATTTTCAATTACACATTACTCTGTTATACTGACCTGTGAATATGCATGGCTTAGGTTGAACATGCAATATTCATATAAACCACAATCTTGCTTTTCTTTAAGGTCTACAATCATGTGACCAAATTCAGAAGATCCGTTATCTGGCCAGTATTTACAGCATGTCTGGGAGAAATAATGAATTTATTTATCTCATAATAATCGGTTTTAATCTTGAACGCCTTGAAAATGTCCAACCCATTTTCTGTGAGGTATAAGTAATACCTTTAAAATTTTGATCAATCGGATAGTTTGATGACGTACAACGCGTAGTGCTATTTTTACGATATTTGGTAAATACTCGAAGCTATTTGCAGTCTGATTTGTTAATTAGCAAGATTGTTACGACACTAATAAGAGTATAAGAACGTATCAAATCCATATCACAAGCTAACCAATAATTGAAATAATTTCCAAGACTACTTTACAGTCATTATCGTTTGCGGCTTTTTTGTTGCAAAGCAGATGTATTATGCAGAAATAAAAAAGAAAGAAAAAAGAATTACGTTACTTGGGAAATCCACTTACGGATTTTGTATGGCTCAGTATATGCATATTGATGAAGATATCCTCCCATAGAAACACCTTAAGCGTAACATTTATTCAAGGTAAGTTTCAAATGATCAATTGAGCTAAGTGAAAGGCTTGGAATTTATGTTTAATACTCTTACAAATCACAACAAAACAAAAGAAAAGACAAGAAATTGTACAATTCTAAAATCATCTTATATTTATGTTACCGTACTAGATGAAGCAAACCTCGATACGATCTTTTCCTGTTATGTTCTGCCAGGTATTACTTTTTACAGCATTTTATATCTGAATGAGTTCGGAAGTAACGACCATAAATTCTTAACCAAGTTCTCTTGTAAATATTGTTGCTCATCGTGTCCAAATTTCAAAGGAAGTTTGAATGAAACTTGATCATGAATACGGTTGCATGCCAGTCTAAGCTGTTATGCTTGGCAGTTCCTTCAACTTGACTGACAAACGTTTCATATCGTAAAAAAAATATTGCGGCATGTTGCAACCGCACTAATATTTCAGAAAGCAAAAAAATTAGTTAATAATACTACCTGTGCGTCAATATGGTGCATCTCTTTTATAGCAGATTGTGGTATGTCTAGCAACTAGCTAAACACTTGCATAAAGTCTCAATACCTGTTTGCTGATGAATTTCGGAAAACAAACTTCCGAAGTAGATTCATTGTTTCTTATTCTAAGTGCACTTTGACCAGGTGGGTTAAATGGAGAAAAGCTGTGGCAATCGAGAGAAAGAATTATTTTTGCCCTAATGGCGCGAACGATTTACCGTAAAATCACTGCGACCTCCCATGTCAGCATGTTCATTATACACAAATGTAAACAAAGTAGTCTACACATGCTGTCTTATATTCGTATCGTCCACCTTTTACAATTCTACAGAGAGAAACGTCTTTTTATTCATTGCAATGGAAGAAAATGACATAATTTCGCAAGCTACATCGTTGAGACGAATAGAAAGATATATTCAAGAGAAGGGACCTTAGCCAGGCGAGTCACGAAAGTGAAAGTGATCCTAAGGCCTAACGTTCGTAAAAAAAAGAGAAATTTGATTGGCGCGTGATCTGTTGGGCGGGGCTCGCACATTTCGATTGCAGTTTGTAGAATCTACGGACTCGTTAAAAATCTGGCGAATTTTATTCAGCAAAAATTTTTTAACAACAGATAACTCGGCATAGAACGTTGTCCTTTTCACTGAGCTTTTAGTGCAGTAAGCTGGAAAGGTCGAAGTTTAAATTTGGTTATCAAGTACCGAGACTTTCAACTCACTCATGAGGTCATGTGATTAGTATTCTTTTTGCAAAAGATGTCGATAGGTTATAAAGACGTTGTCTTAGGTTTGAAGATCGCTCTTTTTGTGCATACAACTCTAGATTTGAAAGCTAAACGTTACTGTGAAGTGTTTGGTTCCTTTAGTCTTCGCATAGTCGTATTTATGATTGCTGTGTTACCTGAAGATAGCCTGAAGAAACTTATGACGAGAAACTAATAAATAAGCTGATTCTCTTGGAGATTTGGCTATTATTTCATAGTTATCGTTGTAATTAGTTCAACTACCGTATCATGTGCTAATCTGAATCAAAGATACTTTCTGTTCTTACTTCGTCTTTCGGATCCAGCTGGTTCAGCATTACAATCAGAGGACACTTCCAATCGTATATTAGTCTCCAGAAATCTTCAACAGTTGTCGGCAACGGGGATTGGGTGGCAATGAACGCATTTTCTTTGTTGTGAGACTGTTGGAGATAACAATTAAAGAGTTTACGATTTTATATTTATTTAAAAGGTCTTAGACATACTAAATAGTTGTTGTAGCAACATTAATTTTACCTACATACTTAGTAGGCTGGATATTCTCTAATTGATTTGTTAACTTAACAGACAGTTGATAGGCAGAGCAACACTTATGGAATAAATGCACTATATGCAGACGACTGCCGGTATGAGATGTTCCTTACAAACATTATCCTTTATTTTTATACAATACAAACTACTGAATAAGCATTGCATTTCAAGGTCACTTTAAGGTTTTAGCATTAAATAAAGAACCTCACCATAGTAAGACAGGCATTGATGTAGTTGGTAGAGCTAGTCTTGCCCTGACTTTGCAAGAAAGGGCGTTTCTTTTCCACTATAAAATTTGGATAAAAAACACATTTTCACATCATAGTATCATAGTTGCTCTTAACCTTCTTAATTAGAATTACATTGCATCTTCAGTGTGAACTTCGTACATATATGGAAACTCAACGAATATAATAATCAGGATCGATAATTTTTTTTCAGGATCGATAATTGACAAGTGGGGTTAATAAGCAGATTACATACATGATGCAATCATTTAACCTACCAGGAACCATTGACGGAAATCTGCACCTTGTAGCCTCCTCTGGAGTGGCTTTGTGGGCAGTCTTTGACAATTTGTCAAGCTTGGCTAAAAGCTATAGTAGACAGAAATAAAGTATAACTTAGTGGAATACACATGTTTTTGTGGAGAGTAGGCATTCTTATATCAAGGCTTATTATATTGTTTATTCTAAATTTTATGTTAATGGTATAGGTAAGTATTATATTATATTGAGGTAGACAGAATGTCTAAATGACGTATTGTGAAATCTAACAGAGATAGGCTTTTAACAATTTTTTTTTATAACATGGCTGTCAAGTTTAATTATTATGACATTTCGATGGAATCAAACTTCTTATTACATTATAACTATTTACTTGTTTCTTATTCCTGCATTAAAAATTCAATAAAAAAACTTATGATGTGCAGTTGGGCAACGTACGTTCTTTGTTGTACATTCTAATCGTTATTTCTATCCAAAGGCAGTACGGGTTAGGCAACATAGTCACATTGCTGTAAGAACTGTTCCATTAATTCCCTACTAAATTTCTCGTATCAAATATTACTCCAATCAGTTCGGTATCTCCCTTACCAGTGTTACGTACCTTGAATTCATGGATGAGCTTATCCTGGTTAGCTTCCACATCAAATGAAGCAACTTTATCAAGTGGAATGTCTGTGTTACCACTCAAGTAAAACTCTAAGAGACAGTCATGTAGAAACTTAAATTGTTTCTGTTAAAAATGTCAAGGATAGAAAA
>KN888210.1:44796-55008 GCA_000934455.1 Apostichopus parvimensis | reverse complement strand
ATGGGCCCTACACTGTAGCCTTGATCAGTGGTTATATCAATGGGTCCTATACTGTGGCCTTTACCAATAGTCATATCAATGGGCTCTATACTGTAGCTGCCTTGATCAGTGGTTATATCAATGGGCCCTACACTATAGACTTGATCAGTGGTTATATCAATGGCCCCTATACTGTAGCCTTGATCAGCGGTTATATCAATGGGCCTTTCACTGTAGCCTTGATCAGTGGTTAAATCAATGGGCCCTATACTGTAGCCTTTATCAGTGGTTATTTTAACGGGCCCTTTACTGTAGCCTTGCATGATCAGCGGTTATATCAATGGGCCCTATACTCTAGTCTTTATCAATGGTTAAACCAATGGGCTCTTTAACTTTAGCCTTTATCAATGGTTATACCAATGAGCCCTTTACTGTAGCCTTGATCAGTGGTTATACCAATGGACCCTATACTGTGGCCTTGATCAGTGGTTATATCAATGGGCCCTACACTGTAGTCTTGATCTTGCACACATGCCTTTACTGCTTCCTATCATTGAGTCAGCTAGTAACTGGAAAATTTAGCCGGTTGGGTGGAAGTTTCTTCTTCCTGTTTCGTTTTATTAGAGTTATGTACGTTTTTGTAGCTAAAATGCTGAAATTTTATAACAAGCCCTTTGGGCCCTTCACCACCGACCAGGGGCTTATCCCTTGGAAGGCCACCCGGGGTAACCCCCAGACCCTTCTGACGACTTCGCCGAGATCGCTGGTGCCAACACTGGTTCAGACCAGTGTATGTATACATATAGGTCAAAGTCTTTTTAGAATTGCAATTAAGGGTATCTTTTAAAACTGATGACTCAATCTAAAAGTTATGTATGTACATGACTCATGCAGTTGGCTTTTTGCATTTGAATATAAACATCTCCTGTTTGCATATCGCTGTATCGATGTATCATCTATTTCATATAGCCAAGTTCATGAGAGTGGTAAATCCATCACCCTTTCTACAGCGATAATAATAAAGCTTAGGTTGCACGAATAACACTATAGGACAATGGGCTAAACGTCAGAGAATATATATTCTTCATCGCACAACATACAGAACTTTACAATCTGAAGAAAATACTACCTGCAAAAGGTACTCCTTCATCATAATTTATTTGAAACATAATGAGAATATGCAAATGAAGGATTGCTATAGGACCCAGTTAATTGAGCTTAGATACAGCTGTATCTATACAAACTAATCACTAGGTGTTGCCCAGTCTAGAAGAAACAAAGAAGTTTTGATACATGTTATGAGCTGTGGCGTGGGAAAGTGGGGGGGGCTGGGGCCTTGAATGCAGGGATTCCATGCCCCCCACCCCCCAACCCCCGCCTGATGACTGTCATATAATAGTGGCTTTTGTGTGGTACACCTCCACAGACAGCATCATAGAACATTGGTGAACAAATTTCTGTCCCCCCCCTCCCGCCCTACCTGTGTTGGGATGCCTGTAGAATCCCAAAGGAGTTCATGTTCCCCTCCTATCACCCCTCCTATCACTCCTCCCACCCCCAAACTTTTTGCAGCAGTTTGTATGATCAATTTCAGCTCTTTTTGAACATTGATCTGACTCGTTCCCCCTCCCCCATACCCAAGAATATCTCAAACCCATGCGGGAGCCCCCCCCTCCTCTCCCATTTCCCTCATGCATGTGTTCCCCTTTACAAAGAAAGGATTCTTGGGACATTTCTGATCTTACAATTGCACCACAACTACTCTTCAACATTCAAGTCATCATGACTGAGATTATCCATTACACTAATATTTGTTTTGTGCAAAAGGTGAATTCACATGTATCTGTGCTTCCTGGTAGTACCTGGGGGGTTTATCATGGTTCAAATATGTTTTTTTTTTAAAAATGTTGTTGAACTTTGCAACTCCTGATACCTGGCACAGAGGTGCTCAATAATGTGGTTTTGAAATTGAACTCATTTTGCGGTTTTAAGATAGTACTGAAAATAATAATGATGTAAGTTTGCAGCTCCTTCTCCATATAAGCAACTATATAGAGTCTTTGAATAATTCTGTCACAAAGTATATCATTTATTTTATGAAAATGTTATTAAATTAAATAAAAATTTATTTTATAAAATTTATTCTGGGGATGGAAGAATTTGGGATGGGAATGGATGTAGGAAAGCTGCTAATTTAATTGAGAGCATTTATAAAACATGTTTGTATGAATTGTGGTTAGATAATTTCAGACAGTTTTATCAATACCAAGTCAAAAAATAAAGGGGGGGGGGGGAGGTTAAGGTCACACGTGGGTACAACATGCAAGCCAACTCTTGTGAAATTGTCCAATCTTTTGTGAAAATTTATTAGTGATTTCATACTCATACCATTTGAATCTAAAAGTTTTATACCCATGAATAATAGTGAGTGGCAAAATATACTGTATAATGTGTAAGTCAAGAATTATTGATCAATATTTTCGAACTAATTCTTACGTGTATCTCAAGTGAAAGTTGACAACAATCAAGGTGGTAGTTAATTAAATTGCATTCTTGTAGAACTGACATATCCAGACAAATAATTATAATTTTCTTTTAAAAAATGCCCCCTCTCCCCCCCCCCCCACCCCCGAAAAAAAATAGAAGAAAAATCAAAATAAGCACTGCTCTAAAAAGTCGTTTCGATAACAGGAAAACTCTTGAAAATTGACACCTTGGTTGCCCTGCAGACAATTAGGCCTTGACATCCGCTGGTGATGATTCATGCAAATGGGGAATTCCCCATATTTGTTAAAATAAAGTATATATATATACTGTAATTGTTCCTAAAGCAGGAGAATTATTCTAGACTAGTCGTTCATTTTCTATCCAGGATTTTCATGGCCCTGGTGAATAAAAGAATGACCACAGTTTGAAATTGTAGTGAGTTGGAAAATCTAGAATGTCAGTAAAAAAACTTCCAGCCTCCAGCCCTCCACTGGGATTCGAACCAGGGCCTCCCTTTTTATATGCAGACACCCTAACCACTAGGCTATGGACGCTGATTGTATGTCCAGAGGTTTCGAAACTGGTAAGAAAGGTTGTATATAGATAAACATACATATTTATATGCAGACACACTATCATGACACTTGTTCACCGTTTGTGATGTCATCTTTACGGAGAAAAGAAAGCAGTATTTACCAACAATAAATATCCACGGTAAGGGAAGAAAATGGGACTTTCCCTCCAATGATTATAAGCCACTTGGGTCAATCCTAGTGTTTAAACAAAAGCCCTAAAGGTATGGATGCTCATTGGTGCCATGGTGGAATACACCTAGCTAATTTGTGTTGTTAAACTTTATAGTGATAATTTTATGAGAATCTCAAATTTCATGTGATGACAGTCTACTATCATTAACACTAACGAAGTACAGTATCACAATCCCATTCCAGCTCATTCTCCCGACCCTTCTCCTCCCCCCCCCCTCCCACCTGGCACCACCCAACCCGAAACTGCAGTCATCTCTAAGTGCATGGGAGTTTAATAATTTACCCTTAGCTTTAAAGTCTCACATATGACTTTGAAGCTATTGTATGAATGCGAGTATATAAAATTAATCAACGAAGAATTTTTTTCAGTTCAATTTCAAAATTTAATAATTTGTTAAATAGAATTTCAATAGAAGTGTTCATTGTAGGCCATCCACTCACCTAGCTACCATTCTTTGACATTAAATAGAATTTCAATAAAAGTGTGTTCATTGTAGGCCATCCACTCACCTAGCTAACATTCTTTGACCTTCTAGCATATCTTGGGCCAATGTATACTGATGACCGTTATTTGCTATTTCAATACAATAATTACTAACATTCCATGTCAGCTTGATATGTTATTGTATATACACAGAGAACATTTTTTTATGACTGGCAGAACCAAAAAGTTACACTCAAAAGAGAGTTGGTGGTCATACTTGTGCTTGTGCATTTGAGATGTAAGAACTGTTCACACCTCGATCTGTGTATTAAAGCTCAGCCTTGTAGAGCAAGCTAACTGCTATGTGTACCTTACGAGACTCCATAGCTTCCCTCACCTATGAAATTACAAGCGTTCAAAGATCAATTTTCGGAGGGGGTGACTGGATGTCTGAAACAACAAAGTTATTTGCCAAGTTTCTCAGTTTTACATCTGCATTTGCAAGGTCAGAAAGGAGTATTTACCGCAGCCAAGCAGACATATATTTAAGCAAAGGCCGTGTAAGATTGACTAAATCTCTGTTGTTTTCGGAGGATCGAGTCCATCGAGACTGAAATTAATTGACTGTTAAAGCGGGTCTTTCCAAGAATAATTTTAAAATTAATATTTCATCAAAAGGAGGATTTATATGTGAAGCATGGTTGTTGCATGGAGACTATAGTTTATATGTGCCACCATTTTTACGACTTTCTGTTATCTCTCTGTCTTTTGTCTATCTCGTCGAAACTTTGTGGATTTTGTGGATGATCAGTTGAACTGCAGCGAATCATATTTGAACAAGTATATCGCTAAAGTGCACATGGTGATTCTTTTGTCAACGAGTCCGGTCCATACAGAAGCAATCAAAGTGGACACTTTTTATCTTTCTATTTTGTAAATATTCCTGCGTAAAATTTCCATCCCGACGGCTAAGGATTGTTTATTCTTCTAGGAAGCTCAGTGAAAATTCTCTTCTATTTTTGGGGAACTTTATATTACATGGATTACTAATTGCTTAATTCCGGTAGGTTTCCTTTGATTTTTTTTAAAACAAAGTTCCTTCTGCATTATTATGACAAGTAAACAACTAATTATTAAACCGGAAAACTCAACCAGGAAACTATAGTACCATCTAACCTACCGACCAAATTGTTAGTCAGAACTACGGTTTTAATCGATCAAACTTTAATCAAAATCCTGAATACATGCATTGATGATAAAAATGTTATATAATCAATCTTCAAATTTTCAGCATTTTGTTTCCCCTGACAATTTTTTGGGTCTTTTAATTGAAATGTACAGTCCATAAAAAAACTTGGAATTTCTTGAAAAAATTCACAATTTCTTACTTATAGATTTGTACCTGAAATAAATTGTGAAGCTTGTTCTAATATAATGACCTATACCATTGTTAGGTTATTTCGAATAAGTATCAAAATCAACCAATGATACAGCTACAGTTTTAATTAGTGGCCAAATCACCATAGCAACAAGCCTCACCCTTAACTTTGCCTAGGTCCACATGCAATTGTATATGCATGATCTCTATCTGTTTTTTATCTATGGCATATATGCAATGATAGTGGTTTGTATTTTTATATCACATACCTATAAGTGATCTGATGTTCACAGGCATACAATACAGCTTGAACTGCTTATCAATTTATCAACTCATTTCTATATTTAGTAAGTACTACATTAATTCCGCTAGGTTCTAATGTTTGAGTTGATTGTAAATTGCTGTTTGAATATAACATTATGACACCATGTATCATTTATACACCCAGGAAATGTGCAAATTTGTATCCTCTGCAACCGGCAATGACTTAAAGGCATTGAAGACTAGCCCGGTCAAACAGCGTGCCGCCATCTTTAAAAAGTTAACTTTCCGTTGCTTGCAAGTGAAGTTTTTCTCTTGTCGCTATAAAATGCAGACAGTAATGAAACGTGATACCCTGTTATCTTTAGCTGGACCTGAGATGTATCGTTTGTACACTGTGCTGTGGGTATTGACCGCAGCTATATGTATTGACTGTACACTAGTGTCTATACTGTAGCAAGCTGTGTGTGTATTTTCTGGGATGGATGGTGGTGTCTAACACTTCTGTTACACCTGATTCGAAACTAGGTCAGATTACCGGCATTAGACGTCTCTTTGTGCGCGAGTCTTCACACCCTTCAAATATAACATTATGACACCATGTATCATTTTAACGCCCATGAAATGTGCAAATTTGTATCCTCTGCAACTGGCAATGACTTTAATAAAGGATTCCATCTTGTGTATTAAATGGCATTAAGTTTTACGATCATTTCTAGTTATCTCTGCTTATTGTATACTGTACTTTCCAAAATTTAAATTTGGCTGCCATATACACGTGTACGTAACTTGTATTTTCATTCATGTCTCGACAGGAAGGTACTGTCAGTTAACCTGAAGTCTGAAAGAGTACAGCTCCGAGGTGGTGATTGAAGAGAGGCAGTCTCCTCTACTCTGGTGGCGGTATTAAAGATCACATTTGTCTGTGATTAGTCTGCGATAGCCGACTAATTAAGATTACCGTAGGAGTTTCTGTTCGTAATAGTGGATGCCTTTCACAGTATGCTATAAGGATAAACTTGGTAAATTTCAGAATGCCACGCGATCAAGAAGACAGACCTCGTGCGATGGAAGGCGAAGAAGAAGATGATGAGTTACTCGTCATCATTTTAGCGATCCTCTCGGCTAGTCTCGCATGCCTTGTCATAATTTTGTGCATCAAACTTTTCTGCTGCAAAAGAAGATCTAACACATATTCCATCAATAACAGCAGTCAAAATTTTGCCGCTGAACAAAATGAAGGTCAAACTACAACTCCTCTTCCAAGGGGAGGCAGTCAAGTCTGGATGGATTACAGTTTCGGTCATTCCCAGGGGGCACATTTATGCTACAGCACTCCCGCGGTTGCGTCAAAGATTGGTAATGGCAACCCGAGCCTGAGCATCGCCAAACATGAGGAAACATTCGGAGACAATCATGTCAATCAAGCATTCCCCTTTCTCGAAGATGGCGGCATAGGGGATCTGCCGGTCGCCATGAACGACGCATCTGATGGTGCAGCGTCCCTCCACGAAATCAACGAGGAGGAACACGATGTCACTGCGGCCTTGGATCAAGGACAGACGAACCACGCATTCGTTCCGTCGGCCGACGAAGAGATCCTGATGGACTCGGAGCTGCAAGAGTTAATGGTCCCGGACATGAAGGAAAGCAAACTCGTGGAAGTTCGATCCAAGCTTTTGGTCTTCATTTCCAAAAGAATCGACAGCAACGGGGGGCAACTGGTCTTGGACAAGATGGGGATATCTCTGTTCATACCGCCATGCGCGATAGAACGGGGTAAGCCCCAGACAATGTTTCTCGCTCTCGACTGGGATCTGAAAGATTTCCCGGAGATGTCCGCATCTCAGACCATCGTCGGTCCCGTGGTTCATGTCGGACCCCACGGCCTGCAACTCAAACGGCCGGCGACACTGAGCTTCCGCCACTGCGCTTTCGATACCAGCCAGGTCAAAGTCTATTCCAGTGAGACGCACTTAATGGAGAACAAATCCTGGAGTCTTTCGGAAGCTTCCATGCAGAAAGGAAAGGACAAAACACATACGATTCTCGATACAGAGTGCCAAGTACACATTTCCCATTTTACTTTGTACACCTGCATCGCGGAAGGTAACGAGTCCAAAAAGTGGCTTCAGTTAGTCGCCTTCGGTGGCAGGATGAGGGTGCACAGGCACTATGAGGTCCGTGTGTACCTTCTGAACAACACCCCGTGCGCACTGCAATTTGCGATCGAAAACGAAAAGAAGCATGGGTTCAAGGCCATCAAATGTCCTCAAGAGTTTCTTTTCGATGGGAACGGAGCGGACATGTCCCTCCAGGTGGACCGCGTCAACGAAGGTTGGTCGGCAAACTTATCGGAACTCAAGGAGACAGTTCCCTACTTGAACATCTGGCACGGTAAATGCCCGTTTGTATCTTTCATATTCAAGCACGAGAAACGGGACACGAAAGACATCTGCACGACTATCAGTGCCTTCCAGAAAAGTCACTCCGACTACAAGCTCAAACTCAAATTAGTGGCCAAAATGCGCCGAAGCAGCAAGAGGCCGCGATCTCACAAAAGTGAGTCGTCGTCGCAGAGCGAACGGGAATCTGATAGCTGCACTAACAGCGAGGGAAGTCCGGCGTCTTCTTTGCAGAGCTCGGGCTTCGGGCGATCCCCGACCCGCGACTTCAACCCGGGGGAGCCGCAGATGGATAGTTTCCCGGACGACTCTCGCAGCTCGTTCAGCTCTTGTTCCTGTGCTCCGGAAGGTCATCATAAAGATAGTTGGAGAGAGTGTTCTAAATTGATACCTCATAAACTAAGAATGTCTTTGGTTCATCTGTTGGAGCCTTCGGACACGCTCGGGAACGACTGGCGGATGATCGCCTCGGACCTGGGCATGGACACCAAGATTCCCATGCTGAAGGAAAAAGATAGTCCCTTCCAAGAAGTTTTGAAAGTTATGGAAGAGCAAAACAAGGACTTGAATTGGTTGGTTGCGAAGCTCATTTCTCATGAGAGGTTGGATGCAGCTAGCATCGTAACCGCCTACTTACAGACCGGAGAAATCCATAGTTGATTGTTTCATGTATTATTAACATACCAAGTCATACATATGGTCATCAACTGGAAGGGATGTTAATTTTGTTAGCATTTTGAAGATTTGTCAAAGATTTCGTAAGTATTTTCATCAATAAACCCCGACATTGAGGATGGGGGGAGGGGGGAAGGGATAAGTTTGAGGGAGGGGGGAAGGGATAAGTTTGACAATTCATTCAAATAACAGCATTTGAAGTTGACAATTGTTTTGCAGCAGACAGGTTTTGATATGACATAGAAGTACACTAACTATTTCATTTTTATTCAAAATTTTAATGATTATTTTATACTTCAAACTTGAATTAGAATAATTGTTGCTCTTTCATCAATCAAATAAAAAAAAATTCCTCTAGGCTATCTTTTAAAACCAGTGGAATTTTTCTCACCAAAGAAAAGACCGCAAATTCAGTACTACAATTTTCAATAAGCGTATATCATGCATGAGGTTAATTAAATCAAATATGATCATTTTTATTAAGTATAATAATTATAATGTCACTCCCCCAAGATACATATCTCCTCAAATTATATGATGTATCAGTTCAATAAGTCTTTCACAAAGTTATTGGTTTAATTCTCAATGCAAAAAATAAAGGAGAAAAAAAAATTATTTTGTAAAAACTATTTTGATGCCAGTTCTAAGGGTAGTCACACAACCATGAATTATATTACCGGTTCAGAGCACAACAACGGTCTGCTCTGACCAATGTTAGAATCTATTAATATCCGACAGAAATAACGTTTGACAAGCATCTTTGAAAATTAAAACACCAACGTTTTCAACTTGTCGAAAAAGATCTTAAAAGTTAATTTGACACAGATCATGAAACTAAGAAGTTTTTTAAAATGAAACATTTACATTTTAGTCAATTTGGCATCATAAAAGAATGTGATTGATGTTTGCATATGCATGAGCAAAATTTCTTTTATTTACCTAGCATGTTAAAGTGCAATACTGTTGACCTAGCTTTTAACACTGAGGGCCGTGCTTATCTTTTGTTTAATGTAAACAAATTAATATATTCAGCAAACTTACACCATATGTTGCTGATGACATATTCACATCACAACATTATATTCTGCACTTTCATCGATTCTAAGTTGCATGAAGTTTTTCAAGATAAACCAGCCATCAGCCATATTATAATCTCATATAAGTCAAAACCTCTTCCAATCATTTCCACCCCCCCCCCACCTTCGTCCCCCTTATGTCCACTCCCCCGTTTTCAAGCTGAGATATGTTAGCAGTTAGAACTGACCCCAGCCTATTCCTTAACTATATTTAACATTTCCAACCACTTCATAACATTGTGACAACCACAAAAGCTTGATTTAAAATTAACATGCATTTTCTTTGAAAGTTTGCGTCGCTAAATTTTGTGCTTATTCCTGGTTAAGTTTATGTGTACTCTGGTTTAGTTTTGGTGTATTCCGGTTAAAAATTGGGGCCAACAATAAACTGATGACCTTTTAACGATTTAGTTCTCGTTCTGCGGTCAGATAACAATCATTAAACCAGGAAATCAAATCAGTGGGTACTTGTCACTGATGTTGATTTCTCCTGGAAAATTGATATAGTATTTTTGACTAGCTGTCAACTTACTCTGAAGTCAAAGCTGCCTAAATATGCAAATTTTCAGTCTACAATGCAGAAATATTATATTTCCTCCTCGTCCAACGATAAATGGATAGCTGTATATATTATCCCAACAAAAATGCAGACAGAGTTTCCTGTTCAGTTGTCTTATTTCATTGACATTGTGGTGGTGGATATGGATAGGATATTAAAGGGGAATGAATCCATTTATACAAAACTTTTTTTTTTTATTTA
>KN888210.1:0-21258 GCA_000934455.1 Apostichopus parvimensis | reverse complement strand
TGATCCTTGGCTAGTAAACTATATGGACAGTAATTATAACACATGATAACATAACATCCTGGTATTTTAGTGTGTTACACTATATCTCTCTGTATGGTGTACTACCAAATAATATAAAAGTTCATGAATATAACAATGTTCACATCACAGTGCATGAAACTATACAGACAATCACTATATTGAGATATACCAAAGGCATGTCCAGTACTAATCTGGGGTATAATTTATACAGTATCACATCGCAAAATGCTATGTACAGTAAGACTATAAACTTACTACACAAGTCCAAAACGCTGTACATGTAGTTGTAGCTATTTACATGGGGAATTAAGATAGCATTTTTAAAAAAAAACTTCAGTTTGCACTTCAAGCTGCTACACAAAATTTGAAGACTTCATTATTCCCCGTAATCTAGAAAATATTCTCCAATGTAAGTGTACGGCACCTAGCTAAATACAGTACAGTACCAGAGTCACCATTATACCAATATATCAGGTAGCCCTATATTAAACATTAACTGTTTATCTTAGAAACTACAGAAGAGATTGAGGGGAGAAGGATGTAAAGAAGGAGAGATGGAGCAGACGAAATTACAGCAGGGAAGGGACAGAATGAAGAAAGAGATGGAATGTTATAAATGTATTAAAAAGTTCTATGAGCATATCTTTAGCATACTGTAAGCCTATACGAGGCAACTAACTCTCAGTGGCATAGGTACTGTAGGTCACTTGCTCCAAGGAACAGTACTACAGGTTAGGTAATTTCTCATGGATACATTTCTGGGACTTTTGTCAAAATGAAATCCAATGCCAGGATCTGTGATGAATTTTACTAGTGTAGGTTTACTGCTTTTTTTTCTGCTCTACTGTAACTATCTATAGGGAACTTTGAAGACAAAAGCAATGATGGACAGGTCAGTTTATCTCTCATTGCCAGATACAAAGGGCCAGGACAGTAGGTCATTATAAATAATACTTGACCAAGTCATTGCTGATTTGAATCACTTCCCTACTATTAGTATTTTGTAACGATGCACCAGGATGTTGTTAACCTACCAATGTACTGGTTCTCATCATGCCTTGTATCTTCACAACAGGATATGGTTCATAACCAGCTATGTAGTCCATTTTGCATTCTTCAAGTGGTCTGATCCCAACAAGTGAAGAATCTCTTAGTCCCAAACAGACATATTACATGTACACCTACAGTCTCTGTACGTTGTCCTTCAAAACATGCATTACAGGTCAAATACAACATGTTTCTGGTAGGATTATAGGAGGATGACCTGTTTACTTGTAAACATCAATATGCACTACCATAATGTAACTTTCCTCAAATCAACATCACCTTCGTAAACCTCGATGCAAATTTTACGACCGAAAATGAACTGTTTTGAGTGAAAGTATATAAAACCCTTCATCTTCCCACACAATTGCAGTACTGTACATGAAATTACCCAATACAGGTTTAGTTTGATTCTTTATCTAACACTGTAACTACATCGAATAGATACTTCAGTTGCAATGTACTTCTGTATTTATAGCTTTAATAATATTAAACCAATTCAACTTTAAGATACCACTTCAACTTTTCAATCACAGCCTCACCTACTGTACAGTAGGAGCTACTGTTCAATTTATTACGACAAAATCTTTGCATTGTATACTCGGCAACCATCTCTTAGGTCACTTTGAATTCGCTGTACGTACAGTACAGTATTCCATTTTTAAAATTTTCCTCTCTAGATGTTAGGGATATATCTTTGCATAGCAGGGAGTGAATTATCAGGTATCGCATGGCAAAATGCTATGTAAAAAATTAAATGGTCCAATTGCTCTACAAGTACAAAGATGCTAAGAAGTTTTGCACACAGAAACTATAGTGTTTTCTATTAAAGAGACCAATTTCAGAGCCTTCAACACTGATGTATACACAAAATGTGAACATTAAATGTTTCCCTGTATATCATGGGCAGTGTTGTAAGTCACCAATACTGTACCAGCTGTTGTAACACACTTTGTGCTAGGCTGTATATACTACACTACAGTGGATAAACAAGTCCCTAGATGTTTACTATCCATGAATTGCATGTGATAAATGTTAATCATTTAAGAGGTTCCAATCTCAAGTTCACTGTTGAAGGACAGACAGATGTGAGGCTGTGCTACATGATATCCTCCAACACTGACCTAAATCATCTCCGGCACTAGATGAAGAAGGTATACCCATGTTAATTGAGATGAGAGGGGCTGGTATGTATCCCTGGGTAGGGCTATCCAATTACAGCGTAATGCCGCTGAGCATATCTATGTACACTGACAGTATATATCTATGTATATGTGTATACATAATACTAAGCTACTTCAGATGGTTAATCAGATTGTCGACTGCCGGCTCTCGTTCCTCTTCCCCTGTATGTTTTGGCGTGATGCACAAAAAAAACTACTGTACTGTACACAGTTTAGAAGACAAAGTCAGGGCATAATGTACAAACTCAAATTTATATCCAGGCTGCAAGAATATAGAGATCAGGAAATAATTATACCAGTGGCGTCATTGCTAGACTAGAAAAGTGCGTTAGTGTGGTAAGAGACAGGTACGTACAGTAGGAGAGGAGTGAAATAAAATAATTTCATATCATGATGCACCAAGAAATCATGCTACTGTAGATCCGACAAAACGTCCAATCAATATAACGTAAACTCAGCTCTGGATGTACGGCAGAATATGTTTACAACAGCACCTTAACGTTTACGGAATTTAATTTTAACCAAAATGTAAAAACTCAACAACACTACCCAGAATGCTAACGGTGAGTCCAATTTAGTGGACGGAAGACTATGCACAAGAGGTGCAAAGTTTATATGCTTCTGTTCCACTTGGACGTCAGAAGATATGTGTACTGAAGCTTTTAAAACTACTCTTTAAGTGGACTGTAAATATGTAAATTTAACAACCAGTATGTACAAATGATGATACAGTAGTGATTTTAATGGGAGTACTAACTGTGAACTCTTTATTAAACAGAACAACAAATAGAGTTTGGTATTCTACCGTACCTTCCCCTCGCAATCAAGTCCGGACACATGGAATTTCCAGTACAGTCGGTATATATCACAAAATACTTCTCAATGTCACAGGTTCACACTGTGCACTACCACAGAGAAGGATATTAATTTCTCTTTCATATCAGAGTCTGCGATCAGATAAAAAATATGCAAATACGTCTACAGTATCAAACGACTCGAGGATCCAAACAACTGTTTATCTCCCAGCTCAGAGTAAACAACTTCTTCCAACGAGAGTAAACATTGTTTTGTACGACACAGGGCATCGGTATAAAGGTTACTGTGTACCCATCCACATGGTTTAAGTATTGCAGATATTAATAGAGTGGGGAAAAAAAGATACATACAGTCCTGTTATTCCCATGAAAAGGAGTTAGTCTGGTAAAAATTGTGAGAAAACTAGCAAAATGGTCAACATTTTTCAACTTCTTGTGTAAACTTGTCTACACAGCTTTGCCACTCACTAGAAACACATTATCCAATACAATCCTTCTCTGTGTTGAAAATGAGGATAAAATAAACTATCCAATAAATTAAAAAGTTTCTTCAAAAGTTCACCACCAAATGTGCTGTTCACACACCTTCTGGTGAAATTATTAGTTTAGTCTGCTTGCATCAAATAAGAATATTGGCAAATTGTCAAACTTTTTAAAATTCCTTTGCGACTGTCTGCACACTGGACTGTTTTGTGCACAGAAATAGAAATTTTTCTACTGTAGTAGGAAACATTCTACTGTGCATGTGGTTCAAAAGGTACAAAAAAAAAACCTTAGGAAATCCCCAGTTTCAACACGGTTTTTCAAACAATGTGTGGAAGTCATTTTTGCAGCCTGATTCATAATACAGTAGTTCACCACCAACTCCATTCACTCCTCTCATCTGCCTTCAGTAAACACTAATAAACTATTCATTTTACAAATAAATTCTTTTAAGTCGTTGATTTTACAGGAGGGGCATCAGAAAATCAAACAAATTATACAGTATAAATAATCTGTGCTAATGTTACCATATTAAGGCCTCAGTATATATGTGAAACATTTGCTGAACATGCAGGTTCTGATACCAATACTAACTCCCTGTGATGGGACCTGTAGTCACTTTAACACAGCACTCCTATCTACTGTACTGTGCAATACAAAAACTTTAATCTAGCACATATTGACAGCCTTATTATTGAATTTTGAATGTCTTATACTGTTCTTTCATCCCAAAACTCACCAGGTTTGGTATTTACGAGGAACAAGCTTACCTGTCCCCTCACAACACAGTCATCACTCTCTCGCTCTGCCGTTCTTACAGCGAACTGGTAACGTTTTAACACACACTGATAAATGGCCGGTCACTAAGTACTACTACCACATACCATTTGAAATGTACTTTGGACGTACAAAAGAACCAGCTGGCGCTGTTTACAAATAAATCGATGGACAAAACTTTCATTTTGCTCGTTCTTTGCAAATGAGCTAATTCCTGCGAAAAAGAAATAGTGTACATCATCTTGATCTGAATGAGGCTAGCCTGTCAAAGCTGAAAGAAATGATACAAGTAGTTACAGTATTGGTCTGTGGATGTTTAAAATGGACACATAAAGCGACATAAATCGTATTACGGTTCGAAACTGGACATCTTTCTCTTCGCCTCAAGCAAAACAAAAGACACTCCCCTAATCTTTTTCCGCCACTTAAAGCAGCATTTTGCGTTGAGTGGCCGTTTTCCTCAATTTTTCCGAATCTATCAAGTTATTATCATAATACAATCACAAAAGACAAAACTAAGACTTTCTCATACTTTTTTCCCCACAGCGAACGTTAATTAGCAAGTAATTAAGGCTTTTATATGATTCTGAGAAAGTGTCTCCCTGACACATCGAATCTTTTAGTATTTATCACATGCAGCCCTACAAAACCGCCTATTCAAATTCAACCAATCAGTGAAGAGATGTTTATGTATGAGTTGGCGCTAAAAATAGACTCATTCATTGGCATGGTAATCCCTTGCTGCAAAGCACTACTTAAATCTCCACATGGCCTAGCCAATATGCCTTATTGCATTCCCTTGAGAGACGTTACTTTCCTCTCCTGAAAAACGTTTTTTCTTCCATGTTGTTAGAGGAGGAAACTAAGGTTTCTCAAGAGAGGAAACAAACGGTCCGGAAACTAACGGCCCCCATTGCGCTACACACATAGATACATTGCTTTTAGTGCACAGTGCAAAGCGTGTACATAACGTTATTCAGGCCTAACCAGTGTACAGTAAGTCACACACTAATAGATCTGATTGTACTACAGTAACTAGCCTACTGTATGTAACACCGAGTGAGAGTGATACAATATCGTTCTCGCGAATGTTACGTACCGATCGGGTTCTTCTGGTTCCATGACTTTCTCTCTTATGTATCCTTGCTGTTTTATTTTCGCGGAGCGACGAATTTTCTTGGGTTTTTAGGGCATCGTATGCAATGAGATATAACTTTCCCTTCGCGCGGTACGTACATCTCCTCAGCTGATTTTTGTTTACTGTTTACCTTGCTATTCAAAGTACCTTGTCCGTTATACACATTCACAAGGTACCTATAAGTGGGAGGAGTCTATCGAAGTCAAAGATTCAAAATACGAACATCAGAAAATGTCATATTTTTTGCACTTTTCGGGAATAGTTTGAGTTGAAACTTTACAGTTAGCTTAGTTTACGTCATTGGTATAGTATCCTAGTATTGGAAAATCTCGAGAATCACCGCAAATTGCTGCTTTAACTATAAATATTTGTGCTTCCCAACTTTAATAAATATTACCAGAGTTTATTCCCTGCACCCATCAATAATATTCCTGTGTACAGGAGATCCACGAGTCCAAGCTCAAAGCGTTGTACGTTATTGTAAACCACAGCAAGAACCGTTTGAACAATTGGAAACAAAAGGCAATGTTAACTTAACCCACCTTGTGCAGGATATCACTGAGACAAAACTAACAAAGTGCAGTACGGTATCAATAGTGATTGATCATGTAATCCTAACAATTCAAGTTGAATCATAATTCAACTTTCTTTCACGCCCACGGTTACTGTAAGTGATTCATTTTTGTAGTTCTGCCAGGATACGTCATTATCCTAGTAGCCTACCCTTCACTTGCTTAATGTTTTCAAGGATGTTACTGTATGAGATTGACTGTTTTAAAGTATAAATCTAGCCAGTAAAATTAAAGAGTAATATGCCAAGGTTCCTCATGTTGCATAGTTTCATGTGTGTTAAGGCCGAGCAAATATAGCTACTTACTATACCTAACAGCCAGTCTTATTCTTGTTTTAGCCTATTGTGTCTGTAACACAGTGGTCAGCTGTCTCCACACATCGTGCCCACTAGGGGATTCCCAATAAGCCTGTTTTACAGCTACTGTAGCTGCTGACAAGAACCCCATATCCCGCATCTCTTACGTTACTGTATGAGTTTGACTGTTAAGTAATCTAGCCAGCATCTCCAACACAATACCTAAAGGTAACTGTAACTGAAGTGTTGATTAAACGGCTGTTTGAGTCTCTCCAGTTCTTTGACTACTACTATTATTTGCATTCAGAATGTACAGTAGTGAAATGAAATAAGAATCCAATAGTGTACGTGCAATGTTCCTTTAAAAATATCCACGTGCATTTAACATGCAGGCTGTATAGCAAACTCAATAGCAATATTAAGGAAAACAAGTGTGTCAAAAGCACCACACATACTGTACCATACTCATCACACCATCCTCTCCAGAAGACGAGAGCGTCGGCCTCTCTGATTACATCGCAGCCAAAGATTTCCTGCTTTTAATGACCATACTGTACTCACTTAATTGACAGACCTGTTTCACTTCCCATATAGGCAGCTGGGTAGGATGGTAATGCTGTACACACAGTATATTTGACTGAAGAAATATATCATTACAGTATCAACATGTGTGATAAGTAACAATGATCTTGAAGATGAAAGGACACCTTTACAGTAGAGTGCTTCTTGAAAGTGACGGGAAAAGTGTTCCTCCTGTGTTCGAAGATCCCAGATGTGGTTCCCGGTACTCGTAAAAAACGGTCGAAGAATGCTTAGCAAATCTTGCTTACAAAATGTGTAGTTTCCTTCCTGGGTGGTAGATTCAGAAGGGGGTGTAAGTGGGCAGTGCCCGGGGAGTGAGTGCGCAGTGCTTAAACGTTCCAATGTGTAGTTAGGTAGATGGAAAAGTGCAGATGTCGAGTGGGAGACAGGTAAGAGAGGAGCGAAAGAAATTATTAGATTGTTACGGTATCACCAACATGTGTGATAAGTAACAATGATCTTGAAGACCAACAGATCCAAAGTTTGTGAATCACTAATCACGATCAATCACAATCAATCACTTATGAGTGCACATGATTTCATTAAAAATAAATATATCTGAATAGATGTAATCCAGTTTAGAGAAGGACTGAAGTGTAGTGCTTTCACTTCTTGATTATTCTGAAGTGTTGGGGGAAGGGGCGGGGGAGGTGGTGGAACAATTGAAATGATGTAAAACAAAGATGTTTCCGCATGACTATTTTGGTGGTTCTACTGGGCAGTAAGAAATTTCTTTTGCGTGTCTCTCTCATACAGTACGAGTACCCCATTACAGTGCGATCTCTCCCTCAAAAACTCTGCATGGCTTGTGGATCAGTTTGCAAACCTCAATACACTTTTAAAGAGCTAAAAGTGAATGAAGCCATATATCATTATAAACAAGGAGAGTCACATGTCTGTTCTTACTGTAGTGCATCATTGCATTACACAAACATTTGGTATAGTATTGTATGCAGGATTCCCATATGTTTTACAACAACAACTTGAAGAGCTGTGTTCCAAGTTATTTGAAAGTTTGTGCCACTTTGGCCAAAGCCATGAGAAAGAATTTGGAAAATGTTTGGATATCCCTCAATCTAGAAGTGATCTACAAGTATATGGATGAAACTAAGTTAAACAAACCAGTCGGCCATTTCTTATAACAAACGTACAGTAATACAGTACTAAAATGGTTTGAAGTTTGGGGGTACACTCCTAAACGATCAGGAAAAACCAGAAGAAAAAGTGCACGATGCTGGCACGTTGGATAGTAGAATGAGAAGGAAGGACATTGACCTCAGGAGCCGGTCATAGAGGGCACGCAGTGTTAAAAGGTTACCAGTTCATTCTAGGCACGGTAGAACGAGGTGCTACGGTTGTGAGGAGAC
Source organism: Apostichopus parvimensis (assembly GCA_000934455.1). Classification (NCBI taxonomy): domain Eukaryota; kingdom Metazoa; phylum Echinodermata; class Holothuroidea; order Aspidochirotida; family Stichopodidae; genus Apostichopus; species Apostichopus parvimensis. Next base: position 12,979 of record KN888210.1, on the reverse strand, counting down.
AGGTTAGTGAAGTAAATACAACACCACTAAAACATCTGAGTGGTGGTTCTGCCGCTCTGCTATGGTACAGCAAATATACCATTTTCTAACATTTGGCCCAATTTACAAGTATGTTTTGAAACATCTGAACAACCCTTCAATCAGTACTACTGTATGTATGCTGACATACAGGTTACTTACTTATATATTGGCAAGTAGTGAATTTATTGCAATGTTTTAAAGTAGAGGTTGACAAAGAAGAGCTGTAATTTTCCTTAAATCCTCACCACTGCGCTCCATATATACCACAATTTCACCCATTTCCCTTTTTTATCATAAAAAGCTTTGGGAAAACTGAACAAAGAGTTTATGTAACTATAATAAATTGGAGACACTTGCAACATCTGCCTTGCAACGTGATCTTTTACATTTCTGAGAAACATACTGTACTTGGGCACTAAAATGTGATTTGCCTGGACGACATACTATATATACTGTAGTCCAACCGAAGACATGTCAACATTTAACAGCTTAGCTCCACAGTACATCAACAGAGCACACCCAAGCATGCCAGGTATTCAACCCGTTATGCTTCCATAAAGGTCACTTTACACTGTGGTGTCAGAGCAATCCACAAATCCGTCCATGAAGACAACCCAAGGACAATAATTAAACGCTCCGTGTTGCAATTGTCTCTCAAATCTTCTTGGCAGGCTGCCTCTCTCATATTTCTGCTTTTTTCCTTCTTTGAGTAAATTAAAAAGCTGTTTCATTGAATTGGGGGAAGCCAAAATAGATGCCAGTACATTTTAAGTGACGTGTGACTATTTCAAGCAATGTAGGCTACGATACAGTATGTAAAGGATGGCTAGCAGTTGAGACAAGGTCAACGGGGATCCATTTAGTAGCACTACTGTAGCAGAAATGACCAGTGACTTAATTTTTTTATTTTATAAATAAAACCCAAATCGGACTCACTTCATATCTATGACACATTACATTTACTAAAACACTGATATGTATTAATCTCCAAATTTCTGTTTACAAAAATTTTCCCCTAAATTCACCAGTTTGGGTAAAAATTTACCAATAAGTTGACAAGACTAACCTTTCTCCATTCTACATCTGCACTCAAATCTATCTACTATACCTAGCAAACATTAGTTGGTTACAATTTTAGAACTGCACCCCTTCTGACCTACTCAATGCCCTCTTCCTCACAAATCTGCCGAAGGCTTTCGACAAAACTGCCTGTTCTGAATTGCAAATTGTGACACACTGAGATGGCTTACTCCACGTTTTCTAGATAAATCAATAATTGTACCTTTGTTTGTACTTTATACCCCCCACCCCCCCCCCCCCCCCCCCAACAGCTAACAATTTATCTAGCATCTTTCTGTGACATCATGAATACAGTATACTCAATGGAATTACTTGACGATAATTTATCAGTATCGCCAGCTTCTGTCAGACCATGGTGGCCGTAAAACCCATCTCCTTCATAACAGACTGGTCAAGTTGCAACAGTGTGCTCAGGAGTCCATGCCAGTTAACATATAGCATTAACTCTGCAGATGGCTTGGAATCAATTCTTTGAATTCTACAGATGTGTACTTTTTCTACATTCTAAATCCTGTTATGGAACACAACACTTTGTAATAATTATTATGTGTTACTGTGGTCATTAATTATTGATACCATCTGTAGCCAAAAATGGCAGTCTTTCGAGACTTAGTGGCACCGCCCCTTCTCCTTAATAGACTTCTTACTCCAATCTTATACAGTAGTCAAATTATCATACAGAAGTATTAGGGTACTAGTCAAACTCGGACAGCCATCTCTCAACAAGTAAAGACAGAAAATTATCCCTTCCTTTGCCTCATCCTACCACTTCCCCTTGCCCCCCTCCCTCCCCTCCCATCCTCCTTCACCATTCCTCTCTTCCACTGGTGATGTCACCACCATATTGCACAGTGCTGTATATATGCCAGTGTCCCAGTTATCACAGACCAGTATCCCAGTTATCACAGACAAAATGATGCGATAAATCCATGCATTATATGTACTATAATGTCAATACTGATAAACTGAACATATTACAGGGAAGGTCTACAATGCTCTCAGCTACAGTACATATGTGCATAATTTATTATTATCTAAAAACAAATCTGTTTGTGCAAAGGATGAGAAATCTCTGTTATAGTTCATTCATAAACTCTCAGTTATTTTCAGCTAAGTACAGATAAAACTGCTTGATTGAAATGGTAGTGGGTGAGGGGTTGCTGTACAAAGGTTACTCATCTGGAGGGGATGATGAGGTGCAAAGATCAAATTCACCTTGTAAGTACAGTAAGTAATGCTGAAGGATTAGTCAGTGTTCAATGTACTGGGTTTGATCCTTCTTACTTTCCAATACTGGAAAATGCAATTAATTATGTGCTAGGGAAATGTCATTTTTTGATATCAACTTTTAAACTAACATGGTATACTCTTGTGAACAGTTATCTCAACTCTGAGGAAGGTTTTATACCTTATCTTACACCTATTTGAACATGAAAACATTGTCAGTGGAGAATATAATTCATTTAGTATAGCATTAGCATCCAATATGTAATATCTTCAAAATTGCGACGCATGAGGGTAAACAATTTTTTCTGGGTACCCGGATACCCCACGAGTAACGGCTCTCGGGTACCCGGTTATTGATTTTTTACCTGTGTAAATACTAGTGGAAACTTTGATGAGACAGGTAATTATTTTGTTTACAATTTGAAGGTTTCTCCAAAAACTAAACATAAATCTTGCAAAAAATATTATGGTTCTATGTATCAACCCTGTTATATTGTTGATACATATTGTAGCTACAGTACCGAGATATAAATCTGCCTTGTTTCTTCTGCAAAAGAATTCTTCTTCAAGAGGCCAAATAAATTGTTCCCTAGCAAAAGAGATGTCATTAAAAATAATACCAGCACTTAATTGTAAAGATCTAGCAGATCCAGGAAGTCTCAGTGAAATCTCTTCCCTCATTCCACTTACTAGTACAGTAAATGTATACCGGTACATTTCAAAGATTTAGCGAGTAACCAAAACTGGATTCAGGAAATCCCCCCCCCCCAATAAGAAAGATAAAGGAAGAAAATATCAGGGCATTCTAAATACAAGAGCAATGTAATGTCATGATATGAATGACACTGAAGGAGAGTTGGTTATCAGTGCTAACCTATTTTGATAGACCTAATCATATGACATGACTGATTTCATACTATATGTCTGCAGATAGCCAAATGTTTAGGAAGTCAGTGTTTCAAAACCATTTGCAACCCCTTTTCACAAGAACAAGTATATACTGTATTTAAATATCACACTTTACTGGTACAATATACATTAATGCTGGTTAGTTTACAGCTAATAACTCTGAACATAAAACATTCATTTCATACTGGCAAATTCAATGTAAAGAACTGTAAAGTTGTCTTTTAATGTGTGGAAAAAGGTGATGAAAACCCTTCCACTATCAAGACCACCTGGGTGTAATTTGTGGTCAAGAAACAGATTCCAATTAAACCTTAATCTCACTTCCAACTACTGTAAGTTGATACTGTAGCAATCATAGGGTAAACAAACCTTCCTCATTTACTTTAATCGGACAGAAAACAGCGTAACTGTACCTTCTAGATTCATACTATTATAGCAGTGGCTGCAAATAATGGTGACTTAGATGCATAAAGCCTATAAAGGTCAACTGTAGTAAGTGAAAGCCGAGGTCAATGTTGGCTCTAGGTCACAATCAATCTGCAACCTACGTAATATAAAGTTTGATCACGTATTTCAAAGCTATTGTAATGATCAGATTTGTAGCTCAGTACTGTCTATACAGGACTATAGAGCTATGTCCCAAATATTGGATCAGCTGGTGTCGACAATTAGTTTTTCAATACAATAACTTTAAATCATACTGTATTGTAGTTAACTCTATAGTACTACAGAAGGTAACAGTTAATACCCAAACTCTGAGACCCCATTGGGGGAGGGGGGCCAGGAGAGAAACCAACATTCAAAGTGGTGTGGAAACTGCAGTTGAAAATCATTGCTGTGGTAACTTCTCTTTTTGGGCATAAGGGGGGAGTGGTGGGGGTGGAAATCCTTACCTATATGCACCATACCCAATTGGGTATCAAATCTTGTAAACTCCCTTGAAAAATATTGATCAACACAACTACAGTATACACCAACTGGGCATTTGGTTATGGTTGGGGGTAGGAGGTGGGGGTGGGAGTAGGGGAAGGAACAGAAGACTTGAGATATGACTATTCAGCTCCTTCACATTGGACGTTACTTTGATGGAAAATCATCAATGGATGAAAATACAGTTTGTGTTGACCGTGACTTAATGGTAACGGACCACAATAAGTGAAGTACCTGTAAATATTTTTATATAGAAAGCCATTTCTAATTTTTCTATCCCTTTAAAATGAGCCCTTCCTTTGTCATACAAGAACAATATGACGTTCAATGCCTGATCATGTTGTGTGATGGGTTCATGACATACATACATGTACTGTGTACAGAATAATGTACCAGGAAGTAAAGTGCTCAGTTGATCTACAGAAGAACAGTCACCTTACAATGCACAAGCTACTGAACATTTACAATGTTCATTTAATGTAGGTCATGCAGTACTGTCAAGTACAGGCTGTAAACTGCACACATGTACGTATGTACCACTCCAGCAAGCTTGGAATAACATATATATCCATTCAACATGCTAAATGTAGTGGAAAAGACACATAACTAATAATCATTCATCTTGAATAACTGCCATAAAATGTTCCATTAAGATAGTATAGATCAGGGGTGGGCAACCTTTTGAATGAATGGGCCAGATTTTAGGAGTGAAAGATTGACAGGGCCGCACCTAACCAACGACCTGCTGTTGATTTCAAAGTTCAAACCTTTGACTCCGAGGACTTTCAAGCAATAGGTGTGTGTACTAATCTGTATTCACAAAAACCTAATGTCAATACAGTACAGTTGATAATTAATGGTGATAATAGACCTACCTGACAGCATCATTAGTGCAGATAAATTCTAAGCAGCTAGCTCGTTTTTGTGATGATGTAAAAAATAGATTGATTTTTTTTCTTTTTCTTGAGACATCTCACAGGTCGCAAAAATATCACTGGGCAGGACGCAATGTGGCCCACAGGCCGTAGGTTGCCCACCCCTGGTATAGATTGATCCTTATGTAGTTTTGACCTCTCTTTTTGAGCTATAATTTTTTTGTCCAGGTTTTTGGAAGAGATTGCTCTAGTGGTTTGAAGTAAAATGAAAGTTGAGGCTGTAGCATTTTTTAAGTCCTAATTAACAGTAACTGTTTAAGTTTGATCCAGTCACAATTTATGCACAAACAAAGTACAGTATTTTAAGAGACTTGATAAAGCTGTTAACTTGATTACATTCAATTCGCACTTTCCAGCAATTTTAAATACTGTACCAACTTTACCACATCATTGACTGTGTCCTTTCGGTTCATTTTGTCAAAAGATTTCCAACTGTTTTTTTAACAATCTTGCTTGATAAGTCGAGCTAAAAACATTGTTATGAGATGGTTATAATGCATACTATAGGAAAAGTCACTCATAAAGTTGCTTTTTAGGTAATTTACATTTAGATCACTATTTTCAGGTAAAAACTATGTAGTTAACTAATAATTACTGTACAGACTCCATTGTTTAGAAGAAGAGCATTCTTATATAATATCACCTGCGAGGCTGTGACTCTTGTGTTGAACTTACTAAATTAGCTCTGGCAAAACATGGACTTACCAGCAGCTCTCTGGTATGCTACCATGTGATGGATAACCTCATGTACACAAGAACAGAATGTAAGTTCTTCAAGAGGAGGAGGAGGAGGAGGATGCGGTGAGTTATGAGTGCAGGCAGCAATTGATTTAACTGCACTGCCAAGTGTTATGACTAATGCTCAGTGCTGTTAGTGCAATGTGACACAATCCACACAGGAATTGACATGATATATATATGTATAATACCTTTATGTTACAACATTCTGACATTAATCTGAACAGTACTGGTGTTTTCAGAAATATGAAAAGTATAAATTTGCTGATGGTACTCTACTGTTTTTCTGTAGAAATTTTTAAAAGTAGACAGTCCATTAAAATGCCAGCAATCTATGCTCATTAATGTATGCATACCAGACGTCACACTGCAAGCACACTATTGTACACTTTCTAAGAATCAGTAACACGGAAATCCCCAAACAACATCATTTTTTGGGTCCATTAAAAAGGTTTCCATCCCTCCCTGTAGTTGACTGGCAAACGTCCTTGCCAGTAAAAGGTGAAGATGCTGACATTTATACTTGCTATTAACTTTCTTTCATTTGATTGTGTGGTAGTGAAGGAAGGTGGTTGGGGAGGGGGGGGGGTTGACACCTTACCTCTCTAGTTGGCCGTTGCTGGTATTACTGTTGGTATTGACATTAGTGTTAGCTTTGCTCGCATCGGTGCTGTTAGAATTGGCTGCGGTTTCAGCTGCCACTTTATCGGTCTTCTCTGCTTCTGCAACAGCAGAGGCCCAATCCAGGTGTTCCACTGGCTCAGACAAACTTGCAGGTATTGAAGAGTCTGTTACAACATTTGTGAATACTTCATCTGCTTGAGTGTCACCCTCCGTCTCCGAAGATGGTGCTGCCGACCTGGTTTCAGTGACAGATTGTGATACGATAGTTTCTTCTACCACAGGTTTACTAGTCTCTAGCGCTGCCTGCTCTGAGGCTATTACCATCTCCTCTAAGCCCTCCGCAGCTAGTCTTATTAACTCAGCCCTATCCATATCTAGGTTCTCGTTTATCTTGTCACAATCCTTTTCGGCAACAGGTTTCTCCACTGAAGAACTCTCATTGCTTTCTGTGTTGACTGTCACCACAGGGGTGTCCTCACCATCGGGCTCCATATTTCCACACTCACATCCAGCCGTACAAGTCTCTCTACATTGGTGATGCGGAGATAGTCTATCTTCCTCTGCGTCACAACTACTCTTCAAATCCTGTTTGCTTTCTTTCTCAAATTCCCGTAGCTTACAGGGCTCCTCCCCCAAGCTCTTACGCAAGATTCTTCGATTGCTTCTCTTTTTATAAAGGTACGCTCCAACTAATCCCACTGTGATAGCCGTCCCACAAGCTATAGCCTTTGAATACCGAAGCTGAGCCATAACAAGCACAACAACTTCAGATTCAAAGGAAAGAGGTCCCTCTTTTCTTGGCTAAAGTGATGGGACTACGTAACACCTTTTCTGGCTGAGAAGTGACTTCAAATGCTTCACAAGACTCCACACAGAGATAATCAGATCACAAATCAAAAGACCCGCTGTCAGAAAAATTGAGAATCAGGGTCAGAGTTTGAAGTCTCTGAATCTAAATTTAGGAAACAAGTTTTTGAAAAGACTTCTTGGACATACAACCTGTTGCTTATTGCTTTCTGACCTGAAAATAACATTGAACAATGCATTAGATGCATAGACATCCATACAAAGGATCTGGAAAACAAAAGATAAGAAAACACAATTAAACACTATGAAACACAAACTAATGCATTGTAAAGTTGTTGTATGCCAAAGTTATTCTTTTCAAAGTTCTGTTTGGTAAACATATCTCTGTTATCTGCCTAACCATTGTAACTTTTTTTGTAAGGCTTCCACATCACAGCCATCAGAAATGGAACGTTTGCTTACATGGTTGCAGTTCATCAGCTTTTCCTCACAAAGGGTATGTTATGGAATTGGCTAATAAGACAAATTTCTACAACCACTTAGTTATGTCTAATGATATTAAATTAATAACTTTGCATTTAATAGGCTATTTTTACATATTTGCAACTGACCATAAACAATGAATGATCTATTTGTATTTTATCACATGTATGCAATATTTAATGTCCATTGGTAAGCTGTACAGAAATGTTACATAGCAACCACTCTGTAGACTGTACCTAGGCTTAAGCATACTTTTTATTTAAACATAAATATAGATCACCATCCAAGAGTATGGATCCAAATGTGGGGCCTGTTGTTAACTTTTGTCTGAAATGTTATAACCATTCTATCAATTAATAATACTAGGACTAGCCAGGCAGTATAGTCTGACTAGCCAGAAAGAGTCTGACTAGGCTAGGTCTTTATTGTTAGGTCTTAGGCCTATGTGATATCTTGGCCAGGTTAAAGAGAATCAACTGGAAATCTGTGAGTCTAACTTAGGCAACTAATATAAACAATATGTGCAAAGCAACTACAGCCGCCTAACCAGAATTAAACATGCACTGAGAACTTACAAAGTACACTGTAGCCTACAGTAGGTTTAATGCTACACAACAACACAAGTATACAATTATATTATGCTTAAATAAGTTGTGTTCTTTTAATTTCATGTTAGTCCTAAGGCTGAACCTAATTTTTATGCTGCGATTTTTTTCTTCAATACTGTTAAATATAGTCAATGATCAGCACAGAGGTAACATTTATCTTATTGAACAATTATTACCAGGCCATGGCCTGATATAGTTACCGTGTTTACTAGGCTAAGTTAGCCTAAATATCACAATAATTTTAGGCCTAACGTCGTTAGTAGTTATAAGTTAGGATCACTAAAATGTTTGTAGTTATCGACCTCAGACTGTGGAGCTTGACGCTAGTTTTCAGCTTTATTAAATTGTAATCACTCAGTGGATGGAAACGCAAAAGAAAATCTTTCTTCATAACTAGGTGAAAGAGGAGAAAATCTTACCATACGAGATACACAGGAGAACGTTGCACTTGATACGTTCAATTGTATTTCTGCTCTTTACCAACACAACCACGTGGTCAATTGAAAACATATGTAGGATCGGACCGACTATAGAAATTTGTACGTACAACTGAACTAACTTTACAACATAGTGATATGTAACCAATGCGTAAAACGTATTGGTTTTCATTGTACGCATGCGCCAGGCCTGTTCGATATTGTATTTTGACCTTTGAACCCAAATCAAGGAAAAATTCAACTAGTGATCGCAGTTGCAACATCCATTTGCAATAAATTGCTTAATAATAAGTAATATTGCACTTATGTAGTAAATTATTCTGAACATATACTGCTGCACTGTTGGTAAAGATTAGCCTAGCTCATTGTGAGAAAATAGTTATGTGTGTCTGAACAAATTTATTGGCATTCCGGTGAACATATTTTGTCGTTCAGCTGTTCAAGTAAACAATCAGTTTCGTCTGGACTGGGTCTTCGGGAAATGACAATACAAAGTGATCTTGTAATGCGCTATGGGAGCATAATAGTAAATACGATGGAAGTATGGAAGTACTAGATTGGGATGTTAAAGAGTTAATCAAATCTCGGTCAGTTATGAGAGTCGATTTCTTGATAAAACCATACCTTTGCTTCGGATAGAGAACCCAAGTACGTTCGTGAAGTATCAACAAATGACGTCATGGAATCTCATTTGACCCTTCATCCATAACATGTTGGACTCGTTCATTTTTTCCGGAGGGTTTGTAAATGTTTGTTGATTACAATGCAGCCAAACGGACACAGTTAGTAGCTTCAGTTGTTGTCCGCTAGGAATGCCGTAATAATGACCATAAACGTTCTCTCCCTTTGCCCATTCTTTTCGTCAGTAGAAATACCATGTACAAGCCATGTTACTTTTAGTAGTTTTGATTTACAACGATATGAAAGTAGAGCATTTTTTTCAGAATTAAACATCTAAGTAAGGGCGACGCTACTAATCTAATTGCTACAAACATGTCTCAATAACGTAACAGTAGCGATAAAAAAGATGGCGCGCTAACAGAAAATGCTAAAAGAACAAATATGTTTATAAACCTAAAAGCATGCGTTTCATTTATGTAACTAAAACTTTATAAGTCCTACTAATCGAATAAAGCAAGAATTAGGTAAATTTTTAGAGATGAGCATATTTACTGAATGCTTGTTTTTGCCAAAATTCACATGTACATATATGACCTGAATTTGTAACTAAGAGCATTCAGCTAAATAAAGAGGGGGGGGGGGGGTGTCATTAGAAGTGTGAGAGGCCTCAACCGTACCTGTATCTACTCTCCGTGAGAGGCTAGAAACCCGGATTCAGACAAGGGAAAGTGAGGGAGGCAGAAGCGGGTCGGATTGCCCAAGGGGTTAAATTAAATTCAAGAACAACTGAATAGATATTGTTTCCCTCAAACTTGACAAATTTGGAAGGTGGAATTGCTTTTATAGAGTGGCAGAAAAATGGGATTGTAGCAAAAATAATAGTTGTATCTGTTTCAATGGGATGCTGCTGCATCTCTTGAACGTTTAATTTTTGTCGACGTGTTTTGATACGGTTTAGTCGTGTGATGGGGTTTAACTATTTCAACATTCCTGAGGTACCAAACTATTAGACATTACACAAGAGGCCTTCGAAAGCCTATTAGTGTCATCAAACTTGACATTTACTTTGGGTTTTTGAGGATTGTACTGATTTGGGCAAAACATGATTCTCGACCAATAAAATAGCCCCTCCTAAATATTTTTTCTCGAACACACGCACTCAAACAGCAATTTCCAAAAACATTTTTTTTTCAAAAGGCCTTATTTAAAAAAGTATATTTCTCAAGAAGAAAATCTTCTCCCCCATTCCTCAAGAAAAGAAAAAAAAACCAAGTGCGCCAACATGAAAACACAAATTCGTCAAAAGACATTTCTCGAAAAATTCCAGCTGGATAAAATATATTGCTCAAGAAACAGATTCGTCAACAAGTCGTCTTTATTTCTAAAAAATAATTTAAATAGAATGAAGACGAAGAAGAAGAAACAGCTTGGCCAACACATATATTTCGAAACTTTCGATAACAATAACATTCTACAAACTCTACATGATATCGCAGTTTAACATGAACCAATGAAACTTTTTACCTTTAAGATTGAGTGCATTTTCATCCGGAAGAGGATAAATGAACGTTTGTCAAGGAATGTCCATTAACCTTTAATATCACCGTGGATTTAGGGACAGATTGCATGCGTGGTATGCATGGATAAATTAATCCTTGGAAGCAAAGTAAATATTCCTCTGCCATCCTTCCTCTGTTTTGGTTGCTTACGTTCTGTTCATGTCTGTTTTGCTTAGTATCTACAAACAGCTACCCTACATTATAAATGGAACAACCTCTTACTAGATAGTCAGCTGTACGCTTTACAGTCCGTCTGTACGTGTTGCGAAACAAACTGCGCCGAATATAACTGTATAACATCGAAAGCTTTGTTTACTACTCCCATTTTGCCGGCAAATTGCGATATATCGACGAAGAACGGACCTACTTTTATACCAGTGACACAGATTCATTCCACGGCAATTAAGACGAAATTCTGAGGGTTTCTATAGTCATCGTAACAAGCACTGGTCGTATTTTCATGAACATACTCTCTTACAATTCTTAGAAAAAAATGACGAAATGATTGCACTGATTTCGTAGCTGTGTATCATAACAATACTGTGAGTTAGGTCTATACAGTACAGTAGCACTAGCCTAACTTACTGTAGTCTGCAGGTTCAATACTTTGTTAATGGTGCTTTGTTAGGCCATCAATCGTATCGCAAGTTTAGCCTATAGTCCATCTGTTACTATCTTAAGAGCTTAGAATTCGAGTTGGTGCAACAGATTGCACAGTTTCTTTTGTTTATTAAGAAGGTCATCTTGAAAAGCCATTCCCCATACAATTTATGTGAATGTCAAAACTTGAGCTGGATGCCAGAGAGAAGTGAGCTGAGAGCTTAACGTTGGGAGCCATGCGCCGATGATGGAGAAGATGGAATCTGTGGATGATTATGAGTACCATACCTCAGATTTCATTGGTCATGGGGCATTTGCAGTTGTCTTCAAAGGCCGTAATAAAAAGGTAAGAAATCTAAACATAAGCCTGTTATTTTAACCACGACTCAGCACATGCACAAATTTTCAACATTAATATTTGATTATATAGAACAGGTACTGGGTAGGGTACTCAATTACAATCTATACCCTTTCCAGACTTTTATCCCTAACTGCTATCGTTATTACGTATAGCTCAATTGGGTGAGACTGCAGGCCATGAGCTCCAGCTGAGATGCAGCTCAGATCCAGTCTTAACATTCTTTGATCTTGATACGTAGTTTGACATTAAGATCCTCTACTTAAATTCCTATGAAAATACAATGATAATATCCAGTCATGAATGTCAAGGCCAGGAACGTAGCCAGAAGCTTGAAAGGGGGGTCCGAGCAGAATTTTGAAAGGGGCACTTCTCACAAAGGGAGCATTATTACATTTAATGGAGCGCCATGATGTACAAGAAACTTTTTGCCCAAAATGCCTTCCACGTTGCAGGAAATGGCATTTCCCATGGGTTAAGTTGATCTAAATAGTCTGATTTCAGCCTGAGGTCAACTTACAACCATTGCAGGTCGATTACATAACCACGGATACTCTTCCAGCTGATAGCATGCTATTTTGCTGTCAGTCCAGCTGACCATTAAAGACCGATCATTAATCAGATGGTTATGCTACCTAGGCAGTGTTCACTGTTTACAAGATAAGAGTCTCTGAAACATTTAGAGGAAATGAAGAACTTACTTCCTAGAGCAAAAGTAAGCGTCGGTCCCTCGAGCTGGCAAGTATGTCATACAGTGTTATATTGATACTATGGTCAAACCGTGTCATGGTAGAGATAACGCAATGCTTAGCATATACCTGGTCTACCGTTACACTATGCGTAGCTAACATGCTGTCACATCAAAGAACGAACATGCGACAGTGCGTGCAGATAAATCTACGTGGCCAAATGAAGGTGCGCACTCAGTGAGCTGAAATTTTCCCAACTTACAGTACTATTAACCTTTAGTACATTGAAGAGACCCAGTTACAGTACCAGAATGAACAATGTATTTCAAAGTCTATGGGAATTCAAATGATTA
>KN888209.1:49668-60311 GCA_000934455.1 Apostichopus parvimensis | reverse complement strand
TAGTAAATGAAAGAATTTGTACATTGCAGCAAAAAAACAAAAATCTTTTCTTTTCTTTTTCTTGAGGATATTGAGGTTCTGCCATAATATCAAAGTAGATCCATATGTATGTGTGTTTGTCAGGCTAACCATTATGTTTCATTTCTCTCCTGTTACAGAACCGGAAGAGGTTTGAAGAGGTGAGTTCTTGTTTTAATCGACCGTGGTTATTGGTTGGGTCCCTATATTAGAAGATTTTCTTTTTTTTCTGACATTGTTCAGAGAGAGCTTATTATTCGTAACTTTACAAACAGAACAATGTTCTCACTATTGGCATGCTCACAGTTTTTTTTTTTTTTTTCTTTTGCTCAATGAGTGTGAAGACCATTTTTGCATCTGGTCTCAGATTTCAAGCAAGTTCACCAACCTACAGCAAACAGTGCTCAAAACAACCATACAAATGGTCAAAACTCTGACAGCTTTACATTATATCTCCTAGTAAAAATTAATATTATTTAGCAAGTAAGGAGATAATCCATTCCACTTCATATTTCTGTTTCTCGATTCTTTTCTTTTTTTATCAAATTAATTTACATGGTATACATGCAAGCCTAATAGGGACTAATTTCTAGGGACTATTCTTCTCATTAATTGAATGGGAAAATTTGTTAATTTATGCTAATGAATTGTATTGTCTTGATATGCTCATTTGACAGTTGTTCTTGCGTTTGCTGATTTTGTTTTTCAAAGAAGAAAAGGTGTGAGATCCGTTTCAAAAGTATTAGATTTCGTGCAGCATGGGACTGGAAGCTTTGGATTAACTATTGGAAATAATCACCAATTTTTCAATTCTTGTCGATGTACATATTTTCAGTTTTATTATAATTTACCGGGGTTTTTTTTTCATTTTTTTCCTTTCTATTTCCGAGCTTCCAATGATTGTCAAATGCCATAGTGCTGAGTACAGCACACCGAGCACAGTTTTGCACACTCACACTCTAGTGACAAAAAGTACCGTATTCATCGATAATTCGCTGAAAGAAAAGTGCCAAATTTCTTTTTTTCGATCCATACATTTCTTGAGGGCATGACTACAGACATTTAAGGCTACAAAAATTGAAAACTCACCAATTTTTCAAGGGACTAACTTATTAATCATAAATTGTTGTTTCGTTTGATGAATTTGTTATCAGTATTTTTTTTTTCCCTCTACATCTTATAGACTTTTTAACTATTTTATGATCACCATTCTCTGAAACCCTCCAGGACGACAATAACTTTGGTTTATTACAATATGTCACGCTCCTTTACTCCAGACTAAATATTGTATCATAGATGTGTTCTTGATTTTTTTTTTTTTTTTAAAGAAATATGCAACCTAGTTTCAAAATGCATTACATGTTTTGCAAGTTCAGCCGTTTTGCACTCATATTTTCTGTTAATTTTTTTTTAGTTTTTCATTTTCCTTCTTTGATGCTTGTGGTAGCAAAAAAAAAAAAGGAATCCCAGAAGCCCTGTATCCTTGTGTCATTTTACATTGACAAACCATATGTTGGTCTCTTTCAAGGGACAGTTCAAGCACATTAACAGATCGATCGACCATAGACGGTATCATTGATCACTAATTTAGGTCTGACCCAGACATAGTCCAAGTTCATTATTGCCCCAGCTGTCAGAAGTGCCACACATCCTTGATGTGTATTTTAGCGATGTTAATAATAATTTGTCCTAGGTAAAGCAAAAAAAAAAAAAAATGCTTCCAACAAAATCTGCTACGGTGTCGTCTGGTAATATTAAATTATTAGAGGGTTGTGATCGCTACTTTCGAGAAATTGTATGATTGACTTCGGGACGAAAAATATGCATTGTCAGCTAGTCTAGGAATATGGAATCACATATTACTTCAAGCTTCCAATTAATAGAGCAAAGATCAAAACAATGAGGTCCCCTGGACAGATGTTTTTAGTGGTAATGTACAAGAAAGTAGAAATTGGAAAATGTCTGTCGTATGTTGCAGTTGCAGTATGGAAGCTGTTTTGCATTCCATCCTATCCAAAAAAAGAGTTTCTATAATTATACCTTCTTCTTCCTCCCCTTTCCCCACCCCCACACCCCCCTTCCACCCTCCTGACTATGTTTTCCTTCTAAATACCCTGGGAAAGTTTCAATTTGCTTTGATATTAAACACAACTGTTTTGCTTCAAGTTTGCAAAAATACAAAAAAATGATTTCGACTTCGAAAATGGCATTCAATAACTGAATGCAAATTTCACACCAGGATGGTTTAGCACCATACTACATTTCCTCTTGCATCAGGCCTCCTGACCCTAAATTGACCCTTGGGACCATTCAAATTACTTGATATAAGACAGTGAAGCAATGCTTTCTTATAGCTTTTTTACACTTAACTGACTGACAATTTATGTTGTTGTATATATTTATTGAGTTTAGGGCTTTTTTTATGATCGTTTAGTACGGGTGTTTTTTATATTGTTGCTTTAGGCTTTTACATTTTATGTCTTATTGGTTCTGTATATTTAATATTTAGGTTTTTGTTACTATTTGTTTTAAGGTTTTACATTTGTAAAGCGCTTTGAGCAGCTTTGCTGATTGTGCACTATATAAATATTACTTATTTTTATTACATTTAACTGAAATAATTCAGCCGTCTCTGTTAGCAATGTAAGCTAAAATATTAATATTTATATTATGTTTTCATTGGATTACAGATGAGTGAAGAAATAACGAAAGTTGAAAGTAGCATCCAGACTGTCAGAGTTCACTTATCGAGGAAGATTGACGGCGAAACCAAAGCAGTGAGTAGATTTTAAAAAAATAAAAATTAAATTACCACCACTTTTGAGTTTCTCATTCTTTCGCACCCTCTCCTTGACTTTCTTTCGATCACAATTTCCTCCATTGAGATACCAGAATTGATGCAAATTATTTGGGGGTGAAGTATGAATTTAAAAATTGAGCTGAAACAAGTTTAGCAATATTTCATAACATTCACAAGAAATTGCACCAGTTTCTTTATTGCCTTTGAATATTTGTGTCACTGATTTGGCTTGGATCAAAATAGTGTTTAAAAAGTTGTCTCTTTGGGTGGAATGCCAAGCTTGAATATTTGACCGATTCATCATATGCAAGAAACAAAAAGAGGAAGAGTTTAGTTTTCCAAAGAAGTTGAAATAAAAATGGTTTTACCCCCAAAAAAAAAGGAATTTTGTACAGGAAGGAGGTCTAGATTTTGAAATGTCTGTATAGTGCTTAATATACAATTTACCCAATCTTGCTGTCACAATGAAAGACTAACAAGCGGAGAAGCCAAAATTTTAAGCTGCAAATTTTGAGAAAGCCTTTGAAAGCAAAGCTGTTTACTTGGTAAATTTGGAGTGTTTGTTTGCCACTGTCATGACAACCATGACCGTCCGTCTTTGGCGAATGCACTGTTGGTTTGTCGTGACGCACGTTTGATTTCAGCTCTCACTGCAATTTGCACGTTTTCTATATAATCCTAACATTTACAGCGCCGGAATGAGATCCAAGACCTGCAGAACATATTCGAAGATTTGAAGACCAACATGAGTCCGCTCGTCACCCACGCCGCCTCGCTCGGGGACGTCTTCAAGAGATCGGATCGAAAAGCGAGCAGAGATACGATATCATCGCAAGAGAGAGATCGGAAAGGTTCCGGCAGGAGGAGAGCCAGTAGAGACGAAATTGAGAAAGCCCGAGATGAGGAGGAGGGCAAGAAATCAAGACCCGCGTCCAGGGAGAAAGAGAAGGCGGGAGCAGAGGTTGCGAACAAACCCCCGTCGGGCCCGTCATCCCGAGGGGAGAAAGAAGATGAAGCCAAAGAGAAATCAAAACCACCGTCCAGGGAGAAGACCAGAGATGGAGAGAGAGACAGAAAGGACGAAGATAAAACAGGGAAGGGAGCGAAGCCACCGTCGTCGAGAGAACGACATAAAAGTGGCAGTAAGGACGAAAGCGGAGGCAAGGAAAGGGAGAGTAGAGATTCCCGCCGAGGTAGCGAAGTCCAGAAAGAGGCAGAAAATGTAAATAACAGTAACAATGGAGGACGTGAGGACACTCGAATAGTATCGCCCACCGGTAGCAGGAGCGGCTCCAAAGACGAGGAGGAGAAGAAGAAATCGGCCGCTGCCTCCAGAAGACCATCAGATGCAGACGGGAGCGTCCGGAAGGAAGACGGAAAGAAAGAGGACGTCGACGACAGGGGCGAACAATCGGCGGACAAGAGTAAGGAAGGAGGGAGTTCCAGCAAGGTAGCAGGGAGTGACGATAGGAAGAGCGGGGAGGACGGCCTGCCTCCTAATGACCCTCCCCCGAAAAAGAAGAAGGAGAAGGACGATCCGGTTGCCTTACGAAAAGCCAAACTGAAAGCAGCGAAGAAAGCCAAACCGCCGGAACCAGGATCGAGTTAAAACGAAAGAAAAACCCTTCGTCGGTTCAGAGAAGATGTTATACGTAGCTGGGTGGTAAAGTTGGTAGTAGGAGAACATTTATTAATGACTATAAGAGGCTGAAATTTCTTAAATGTTAACAATTATAATTTTGCCAAAGTTAAGTTCACATTCCAAAGAGCCATTTTGAAGCATTTGTGACTTTTCATCATTTGAATGTATCAGAGCGATCCCTGTGATTTATAAGTTGGAATTTACGGTGATCAAATGATGTTAATTATTTTTTTTTTTTTTTTTGGCAATGTCAGTTTTTATAAAATTAGAAATACAGGCTTTTGAAACAGTAGTTAAACCAAACCTTCTACGTGCCAGTTGTAATAGTACAGATACAGTCGTAATCATTCAGTAAAGAGAATGAAAACATCAATGTCCGTACAATCTTCTAATGTTAAAGGAAAACAATAGAACTGGAGAAAGACCACATGAACATAAACCTGAGATGACTAAAGTAATATAGCACTGGTAGATCACTGGTATGGAAAATCCCTCCACCTATATTACACTTAAATATAGAGAATTTCTGTAAAACCTACACCAGTTTGCATAACTGCCAGACCCCCCCCCCCAACCCCCAACTCAAAAAAAACAACTCAAAAATGTTTTTTATTTTATTTTTGTAGTAGATACTAAATGAGGCTATTGACCTGGTTAGTTCTTTAAACTAATTCTAGTAGTTAGACATTTAGGAGGTAGTCAGTTCCAGATGCGACGGGATCAAGCACCTGGTCTACACACACTTGTTCCACAAAATCTTTGACGAGAGATCAGTGAACCCTTTGTCTCGAAATAACTTTCCGAATTGTTTCCTGTGAAATGTTTCCTATTTCTGCTCTATATCACCTTCCAAAAAAAAAACTTTTTCCAAGGATGTTTCCAGATAACTCGTCAATGTTTCTGTGAAAAGATTTATTCCTTTCCCAAGAAATGTTGACATAAAAAACCCATTCTTCAATGTTTCGTAATGATTTAACCGGATCGCACAATATCTGTAATGTATCTTCCAATTATGTAAACTGTTGTGACTTTTTTGGTAGGAAACTCTTGGTTGAATATGTACAGCTTAAGAGATTTAAGGTGTCTCACTGAGTTAATCTAGTTAAGTCTGTATTTCTAGGTAAGTAGGGCAAATTGTTGAAAGCATCACTTTTATTCAAGATTTCTGCTCCATTTTAATTGATATCTTGTGTTTTAGGGTTATTGTCTTATTGTCTTATTTTCTTATTGTCTTCGGACCAATCCATGCAATATTTACATTTATGTGGATACCTCCATCTTTACCAAGAGATCTGTGCGGTTCAGAGGGTTGGGGAAGGGGGAAGGGTGATGGAACACAATCTTTGATGGGCGTTGGAACATCTAACTTTGATTTGAAGGGTCACACCACAAAATCACCCAAACATGCCTCTGTGCATTCTTGTACCACAAATTCAAGTGTTTGAATGTTTTGTAACAAAATTGTGCTTTTTCATCACAATTTTTTCTTTATATAATTTTCCACCAAAGAAATGGCATTTGCTAGTAACTTCCATTTCTCAAGAAATGCACCTTCCACGTTCTTAAAAAGGGCATTTTTTTATCAGAAAAACTACTAAAAGAACTTTTTGCTTGCATTTGCAAACCAATTTTATGTCTAATTCTATTCGTTCTTGGCCAGATTGTCATATAAATTCAATGCCAAAATGCACCTTTATTGCATTTAGAATTTCAGTAGACCATGAAAGGTTGTAAAGTTTACATTCGTATGTTATGGAGCTGAACTCTCTTGTATCATTCACGAAGAATATGACAGAATACTTATAAGAGTTTAATGTGTAAACGCGCCATGAAAATTTATTAATAACCCAAAATGATTTGATTTGCAACTTTTCCAGAAGAAAGTCAATAGTGACGAAGCCTACACATAGGAAATGGCCTTTTTTTTTAGTACCCCGAACAAAAGACAATTGAACTAAAAGCAGGAAATATCATCAAAGCCCTCTTTTCGGGTTGAAGGAAGCAAAGCGATCCTTCTCAACCTTTCCCCTGAAAGTTTATCTGCTACGTGATAAATTGCTCAAATCATTGTTTATTTCCTGCAACGTTAGTGGCAGGTATTTTGTGCAAAAATTTTCTTTTGTAAATCATGGCGCTCCGTTTAGTGTAATAATGCTCCCATTGTGAGAGATGCCCCTTTTAAAATTTTGCTCCCCCACCCCCCTTTCAAATTTATGGCTATGACCCTATCTGTCGTACTGGTGTTTCTTCTGAGGGTGGGGATGGTTAAAGGGGGAAGGGGAGTAATTGCGATCATATGGTTACAGTGCTGACGTTCGTTTTCTGTCTCTCAATTTGTACAATTAGAGGTCTGGCAAAGACTACAGACTATATGATAAATCACGTTAACTTGCCTGAAGTAATTACCGTACGCGCCCGTTAAAGTATTAGTATAGACACATACAATGTACATTTATTTTCCTAGTAATGGGTCGCAAAGCCCTCTCACACCCAAAAGTCAAACAATCTTGCGTTTGTTCTTTCTTGGGAATTGTTTCTATAAATCTTTATAATGCATCCGGCCTTAGAGAGCCAAGGAAGCTGTTGTTTAATCATTAAAAAATAACCCGGGTGGTTCAAAGGTTTAATAGATCGGAGTATAGGCTATCTATAGACCCCGACCACGTGGTTTGTGCCGGTGTCAAATAGTTATGGGCAATAATTACTAATGTATACTAAGCTGACCAAAAGTGAATAGAGGGCCATAACTGAAGAATTCTGCAGGAGAATTGGAAATATATTTCTCTGTCTGGTTGTTTCTTGATCGAAAAAAAAAACAGTTATTATTTGAAGAGGTTACCATCGAGCTGGGGTACCGTATGTGTATTCTACATACAGGGTGATTAACTCTTTCTGGCACGATAGTATAGCCTATACTATACTTCTCGAGTTACTTTAAACTGATGTGATGATTTATGGTATATGCAAACACTGTCAGCGTCAGAAACGGTGGCTGCAGAGGCTGGAATTATTTGAAACCAAATTAAAACGTACTTATTTTTATATTAAACATTTTTTTTTAACGTTCAAATTATCCAAAAGCTAATCTAAACAGGAATGTGCGCAAGTAAAGCATTAGTGGCGGATACTGTGTAAACCCGGTAGTTTGTTTGAGTTTCCGTCCGACCCGCTGCAAGGCAAACACAGATAACTGTGAGAACTTGGATTAATCTGATAGTATAGTTACTTAACATATTTCTTTATTTTAACTGCTTGTTGACAAAGAATGGGTGTTTCTTGAATGGATAAGGCATTCGTCGAGATAACGGGAATTTAATGAGTAATAGCCATATGCAAATTTGTATCTTTATACCGTTGTACCTGATTTTGTACACTGGATTTTCAATAGGCTGACGAAGAGTACTCTTATAGAGTTTTTATTCTTTTTACAAATATTCCAAAACAAGATACAAAACCTATCAAATCGATGTACTAAGTAAAATTACACGGGAAAGAAATTTAAAAAAAAAAAATTTAAAAGGGAACAAAAACAAACCATTATGAGGAATCATTGCAAAACTTGACCATATTTCTTCATAAAGTTCAAAGTCTCCAACATTGATTATTTTGACTATATGTGATCAGTTCTATGCAAACGGCAGTGTTACAATTCGGGAAAAGATGTTATTATGCATGCACACCAGCATGTCTCGATGTTTCGTGCATAATTGGTATTGTTTCAGTATAACTTAATCAGTATAGTCGTTCTCCAATAAAGGTTCTCTGATATACTCCAGTGCTAAATATAGCAATAGTTGTTCGGTAGGGTTTAGTAACCTCACTAATGCTTATAGACATATCCATCGTTTCGTGATCTGCTCCACTTAAAGTATCCACACCTTTTGGCTAGGAAATACTGTATCCATAGGAAATAGTCTATACGTTGTGAACGGATATGCGTAAGAAGTGTGTTGTATTGTTCATGGAAATGCATTTTCTATCGGATACGGTTTATCCTTACAATGAATTAATCCTATAACTATGATAATATTTAAGGTGTCTGCTCCAATCAGATGGGAGAAGATCCTAATGCCGGTACCACTCTATACTTTTGCGCATATTGTGCCTCAAAGCACTCGTACTGACAGTACGAACAGTTCATAAGTTTTATCTGATTCTAATGGTAGCACCACACTATACTGTTTCCCATATTGTGTCTCAAAGCACTCGTACTAACAGTACGAACAGTTCCTAAGCTTTATCTTATAGAAATATGATATTCAGTACTGCTCATACTGACACTACGAGTGCTTTTAAAGTGGACTGTGAAGGTAAAGTATTGACAAAAATTGGGCCGTCTGCTCATTGGTCCGCTGTAGTTCGCCAATATTCCTTTCGCAAATAGCTTTATCAACAAATACATTTCTTCTAAATGACAGACTTGTTTTCTGCCAAATTAAAGTGTACGGTACATCTCAATCTTCTTAATAGCTTAAAAAGGTGTATAGTTAACTTAATAAATATCGATTACGTCATGAATTTTTGACGGTATCGTTCTTTTTATTATTAGTATGTTGTAAGAAAGACTATATTATTTTGTGCAATGCCTTTGTATTCAGTCAAAGTTAGAAGCACATTGTCATCGACAGCCTATATATACGTAACAAATTAACACTCACTCAAGTGTCCACACAACGTCATGAATTTTTCCAATATACTTTGCAGCAACGATTATTGTTTTGTACGATGTATATAAAATAAAAAATATATGTAAAATTCATATCTCTGATAGTCTGGTCAGTAATTAATTCCTATCGTTTAAATGATAAAGTTAAAGTTATTTGAAAACGCACATTTCAGAGAAATCATTTGCAAATGTATCTGAGTATTTTTGAAGGTTTCCACGTAGCATATATTTATGTAATTAGTTGATGTAGGTGCAATATATAAAGAAAATGACCTTGATTTTAAGTCAAGTGATACGCGGAAAGTTGAAGAAGACAAAAAAAGAAACCTTTTTTTCGAAAGGAAAAGACATTATTGTGTTGGTTATTGTGATTTATGTATACATATCTTGTGTCAATTTACCGACTTCGATACGATGCAGGCTTTCATTCCGTGTAGTGACTGTGTCCCTTCTAACATGCTATATCTAGTAAATAACGTAATATTCTTTGTGCTCTGTTAGAACAACTCGGTTGATGCTGATCCGCGTATACTTTTAAAATTCTGTTTCGTTGAATATTTATGATCTTATTAACATATATTTACATACGCAAGCTAAGATGTAAAGGACGCTTACTTCCAAAAACTTTCTTTACCTGATTTGTATACTGTATGTACACAAGACTGTGTACATGACGTATGACGTCACTACCGGTAGCGAAACTTGAATATCCACCGAGGGTGGGGGTGGGGGGGGGGGAATGGGGAGAAATAGAAATGGGTGTTTGTACCGCCATCACTTTTTAATATTCTTTAGCTTTCGGACTAACCAAAAAAAATCTACTGACTTGCCGATTTAATTACCTCATATTGTGCCCTAGTAGCTATATCCCCCCCCTTCCCCTCCCCCTCTTTCCCCTCCCTTACCCTTAGCTCTTTGTGACATAACTGAAGACTTTGAGTTCATTGCACCGTCATATGACTGAATTAGTAACTTACCGGATGAAGCACCCTGACGATGATATACCACTAATACCAATCCTGGCTCCCAGTGTATAACCGAAGTATTTGACCCTGTCGTATTCCTTCCTGAACACCTATTTAGGTTGGGCAAGGTTTCAATGTGTCAATGACCGATATTCTCAACAAGGCCAGTCCCGTGACGCCTTTTCAAATCATGGCAATGATATGAAATCGGTTAACCGGACAAACCGAGGATACGTTGAGGTTGGAATCCGTCAATTTGCTACAGTCGGGTTTTTATTTTCCCTTTTCTTTTCTTCACTGCGGTATTCAAAGACATACCTTATTCCGTTTAATGATGGAAACAGTGCGGTTATTTAGTGATAAATTCTAGCTTTTCACACTCATAGTTTTTTACATATTGAGGGAAATGAATTGTATGTGATACAATAAAAAACGGACTGATCCAGACTGATATTTTGGACCGATAAAAGAGGAATATATTCATGTTATCATTCTGGTGATATTTGCTTTCATATATATTGAATTTATTGTCCACAATCGGAAATTCGGCTT
>KN888209.1:31886-42836 GCA_000934455.1 Apostichopus parvimensis | reverse complement strand
TGTATTTCATCCGGGGTTTTACAACTCGAATCCGGGCTACATCACTCGCCAACTTACTGCAGCATGTGTCGTCGACAGTTGTTGGATCGTGCAGTTTGAACGTTAAACCTGCTAATATAGTTCACTTACCCTAATCAATAACTCGGATGAATAAAGTGTGTGACTGGGTTCGTAGACATTTTCTCAGTTGCTAAATCAATCAAACTGAGAATATGTGATCACAATCTTTGTACTTCTTTGTAAAATCTCTGTTGAAACGAAGAGAGATTGAAAGTAGGCCGCGGCGTAAGGAATTACAGCGAGAGTATAGGTCCCGTGTATTGACCTATACCTATATAGAGAACCTCACGGAGACATGAGATGTCGTCCTGTTCTAGTTGCACGGTCTGATGAATTATTAGCCATTAATTTTGTCTGATATTCCGAGACTTCAATCTGGTTTTGTTCCGAAATGCTGGATCCGAGTAAAAACCCTTGCGTCATAGTCTGGGAGAAGGAGCTTGGTATATGTTCGTATTTATAATGACCTAATTGCCACAGTAACTTGTAAGCTGTATCTCTCTAAAGTAAAAACACAATAATGTATATCTTTTTTTTTTTGCGTTTAGAACAAAACCTCATTTTTCATTCCCACGCGGCACGCAAATTACCAGTATAACCGTATTGCACTAAATGTATTATCCTAGTTTATAGCCTATGCCTCATAATGCACCATTTCACTCCTAAATTTTTTTTTTTCTAGGGGAGATCTCCAGATTCCCCTACATGGGGATCGGCTTCAATGATCGCAGGACAACGGCCCCCTAATCAGGCGGGTAGCCAGGAATTTGCCAAGGGAGGTGCGAACCTGTAGGCAAACTATCAGAGCCGTAGATTCTGCATTGAAAACTATCTAAGCGTAGCGCCACTATGAGTTGGCGCGAAGCGTACAAGAAAATTTCGGCTGAAAATGTCTCCCAGATTGCTGGAAATGGCACTTACCAGACCTTGTAAGTTGCATCTAATCTTTTGAAATTACTAACGATGTCATCAAAACATACAAAAAATATGCTCAAGGTGGGGGGGGGGGGGGGCTGCTCCTTCGCCCCCCCCTTGGCTACGCGCCTGCCCCTAATAGCTTGTAGGATCTCGGTTTCGCCCGACACTTGAAATCTAAGGATACAAACTTGACTTTTAAGCAAACGTAGTAATTTGTGATTGGTTTTACTTTTTGTTTTGTTTTCTTCATTTTTCAAAAAAAATTGGCAAAGGTTTCCGTCATAGCTAAAACATTTGCACAGATAGTAATATTCGAGCCTTAAAGTGCAACAGATATTATCACCGAACAAGTTAATCTGCTATGAATCGCTAGATTCACTGAGAAAGTATTTTCATGGCAATCCTATTTCCAAATTAAGCCCCAGTCAACGAGGAGTGTTCTGTTATGACAACATGTCTCAGTTATATATGGGGAACCGCTTTAGCAGTGATTGTAAAACGCTCGTTGAAATTACGCAATGAGTGACCGTTATTCGACTTTATACAACACCTAATTGTATTCTGGTCATTTGATTGGTCAATTGCTCGTTGATT
This sequence comes from Apostichopus parvimensis, assembly GCA_000934455.1. Taxonomy (NCBI): domain Eukaryota; kingdom Metazoa; phylum Echinodermata; class Holothuroidea; order Aspidochirotida; family Stichopodidae; genus Apostichopus; species Apostichopus parvimensis. The sequence goes on along the minus strand of KN888209.1, from coordinate 41,264 downwards.
GCATGCAAAATCCGCTCTATCCCACTCTATGAAATAGAACCATGGGTTATACTTTTTTGGTATGCACTTTTTACAATGGTAAGAGAGCAGAGAAACCTGTCTGTTCAAAACAATCTGTTGCATGAGTGCATTTTACCCATCATTCGTTGAAAGATGTAATTTGTTCCATTCAACTCGGCTGCGCCTCGTTGAATGGAACATTCCATCTTTCAACTCATGAAATATTTGCACTATTGCACTCATAACCATTCATTATTTGTATACTATAGCATGTTTGAAGATGTAGGGGTGGGAGTGGGGTAGGAGCCGGGTGGGGGAGAGTTGAGGGGGGAGGTGTTCCATTCAGTATAGTAAAACGATGCAGTAACGATCGTCATACTTCGGAATTATTATTATTATTACGGTCAAAGATGACAGTTTATGGAAGTATATCGGCCTTGCCCTACGAAAGCAAATTTGCGACACATATCAAACAAAAAGATATAGGAAAACAATACCGGAAACCTATTAAAATAAGTGAAACCAATTAGACGAGTGCAGTCTACTTTGTGTTTGTAAAAATTAAAGGCAAAGGTTGTATGATAATAGCTTCATTAATATGAAATCATGCATTCTGTATAATTTCGCAGAATTATCAATTCATATACGAATGTTGTGAACTTGATGAGCTAATCGTAACCGCAAAGCTATATATATACAGATAACGGTGATACGAGGAAAGAGTTGAAGACTACTTTCGGCGTGGCTCATCACCTTTTTTTTCTACTTAAACATTAGAATTTGTAAAGAAAGAAAGGAAATATGACGTCATAATGACTGTGAAAATTTGAGAGATCAATTTATGCAGAAATAATCATTGATTTAAATGTATACAGTCATAAAGCATAAGATAAAGAGAAAAAAATAACTTCATTGTTATGTCCATCTTCATGGTGATACAAGTGGCGTCTTTTCCTATATATCGTTATTGCCCCCCAAAATGGTTTCAAAACTAATACTTACTCGTAGTTTTTAGGAAGTACTGCCCCGGAATATGTGATCTTCTAAAGTATGCGGAGACATGGAGATGTGTTGAATTTCAACCATTAATCTTTTCATTAAAGAGGCTTTTTTTGTTAAATTTTAAGGTGATAGTAAAATGATTTTCGAAGTGTGAACACGAGTGACTTATTCTTTTAATGTCTAGCATATTTCAGGGTTATAAGTAGTTTCATATAAGTACTTTTATCTTGCAAATTCCTCCCCCACGTAAAAACATTTAATGATGCATTTAGCTGCTGGTTTTTATAGACAACTTTTAAGCCCGCTTATCTTTGTTAAGATTAAAGCCCCTTCTCCCCCCCCCCCCTCCCACTCCCCTTGCCCTGAAAGATCGAATCACGCGAAGGGCAACAGGAGCACCTCCAAATAAGATCGATATACCACACCTAGTCATCTTTTCATGAGGTTTACTCTCTCGGAAAATCTATGAGATAAGTAATGGTGTTCTTGAACTTAACCCTAGACCCCCATGGTCTTCAAAGTGCGGGTCATGGTCCTATGTAAAGTCGCCAAAATATTTGGGGGGTTTCCAAATAGTTCGAAAGAGCAAACGAAATTACCGATATTGTAGGGGGGGGGGTGGGGTGGATGTTGAAAACTCTTGGAACATTGATTACTTCAAAAGTTGCAAAAATATATATCCACTTTGCAAATAAGCCCCCTTTAAATCATAAACAAAATTTCACAAGAGAGGAGGAGTGGGGGTGGGGTCACAAAGAGGAGGGGATACCTTTACCCCGTTTCCCCCATCGCCAAGCCACAGCATCCTCCTCTGAAGGCTCGCCAAGATGATCAATGTAAAACTTGGGATCACCAAGTGATATAGTTTGAATACCATGCAGGGCTCTTTAAACTGTATATATACCTTCTTTTCAACAGTCCCTTTTATTTTTAATTTAATTTTTTAACCTTTAACCAAATTTACATATTCTGTTTAAATTAACTTAAAACAAAAGGTCCAAACAAAGCAATAGGAAATAAATGACTGACTGAACTACTTTTACTCGGTCTCAACGGGTCAAAGGGCATAACCATTGCTAACAGGTGGACGTTATTGTTGTCTGTAATACAATCAAAACGTAATACAATAAAAATAATTCTGACTTTTGACCCTGATGAAAACAAACGACCAATCGGCTTGCCTTTTAGTTCGTTTGTGTGTGTGGAATGTACGTGCGCGTGCGTGTGTTTTTGTTTATATATAATGATTTCAAGAAGCCATTGCAAATTCAAGATATCAAACAATATTAAACAGAACTTGAATTTCAACAAGAAAACAATGTGATTGGTTTGGATTGTCAATATACTTGCCAAGTCATTCTCTCCTTTAGAGATGTACGGGAAAAGCTGAGGGAACTATATCGATACATGACCAAAACAAGACCCCACATGGCCAAAGTGAAATGGTTCTGTTAACTGAGGGAGCGGAGGGGGTTTCGTTGTATATGTACGAAATAATTTAATGTTGTGTGTGCCCCTCCCTCCACCCTATCGTTACTACACCGTCCATTACCATTCGCATAGGCGTAGGAGGCGGGCGGGGGAGGGGGCTGCAGCCCCCAACCAAATATTGTTGTGAAAATTCGGGCAATATGGTGAGAATTTTTCGGGTACATACTAAAAGAAAGATAAATTGCAATGATGTGGCTAAAGGAAATCAATAGTTGAAAAAAATCTCTCTTGGTAATTAAAGTAAAGTTCTACGCTTGCCCGACTAAAACTTTTGGTTATATATTTCGGGCAAGTCGTTACAGCCCACCCCCAATCAAATTGGGACCCTACGCCTAGACCCCATCGTCACATCACTAATAGCAGTGAGATATACTATGCTGCTATAGAGACCCTTCTCAAAGCAGCGGTGCAGCGCAAACCTTTCGTCCCATGATCCAGGAGCTTCAGTGAGAACTGAACCACGACACCCCCCCCCCCAGACTCTATCCCTCAGGATCTATGCTAAGAATTGCATGAAAGCTAGCGAAAAGCTCCGAAAACTCTAGATAAATTTTCCGGCGTCTGCATGGGGGAAAAAATCCAGTGACCCACTGGGAGAAAAAAATGTGACCCACTTTTTGGTCCGGTGACGCATATAGTTCTCTCGGATCGTTGCTCTAGAGTGCAATGTAGCCCGTTTATGTTCCCGGGTGATTCACTCATTTCTATGAGTACGTCCCTCGGGCCCACGATGCACGCCCGGCCCATGGATGTTCTACTTTTGCCAGTGTATGTTTCACAATCCTCAAACCGATTTAGACCCATGCATGATGAATTGTAATCATGCATATTCACTATTATGATAATAATCGTTCTAACATGCACGTTTTATCCTGCAGGGTAATGATGCGGCGAATTTACCCTCTTCTGTGTTTCAGGTATATTATTAACGCCCCCAAAGATCATTATTAAACCTAGTCATGATATCCACTTTAGAGTCTGTCGAAAGCATTCACCTTAAAAATTATGAAATATTTGGTGAGGTTAAATTATTATAGAAAATTCAGTGTTAGGACCGATATAGGGTCTAAATATTATAGACAGAAAACGTACATAGGCCTATGGTTATAAATGTCCTGTCGGGAAGTTGTTGGGACTTCAAGCGGCGAGACGGATTAGCCATTATGTTCCGCACGAACCTGACCTTGTAAACGTACAGTAATTTAAACGCGTTTCTCTGTTGCCGAAGTAGTTGACGCCACCGACTAAGTTGAACTATAGCCGGAAAAAAAGTCCACGTCCCAAATTTTCCAGCCGTTTGGAAGCCGTTGCCATTGATTGGACAATATATAAAAGATCGTTGAATCTAGTTAAAAACGTTATTAATCAGGACAGTTGCTGTACTGTGTGAATTAGTCAATGGATATACTATTTTGGGGTTGTGCCATTCGATTTAATACAGTATGTCGACATTGGAGACGATTCGTTCTCTGTGTGCAGAATGAAACGGTCTGGTTTGGGATATGCAGTGGACAACAGTGAATTTTATCTACATATTCAAATTAGGAAAAAGAAAGCAATGCTTTGGCGGTGTCTCAAGTTTTGCTCCGAATAGGACACACCATCCGATCTGATCATCAAACAATAGGGCGAGCTGAGCTGAACTTAAACATATTTAGGTCAACATTATATAGGCCTTTTTTTTGGATGGCGTTGTGTGCCTCAGAAAGTTACAAATACCAGTATATATAGTCTTTACGTTATGGAGTCCTATCTGGTTTACGTGAATTGACAGTTTTAAGGTTATGAAGGCCCTGGAATCTTTAGCGTAATTCACTATCAAGTATCGCTTGCGGAGTAGGAATCAATGGACTGCCCAGTTTTGAGGGATACAGAAATTCAATAAAATATGTCATGATCAGAGAGGCTTCGAATTCTTAATCGATATCGTTGGTTATTTACAAGGGAAGTGAACTACACAAAGGGAGAAGAGAGTGAAGATTGTGATCGCGGTTAAAACCGTGTAAACTCACGCGTAACTGTCGCTTGAAAACGAGTAGGAATAAACAGTATAACTATACTACGGTTGTGAGGGAATTTCCCAACGTTATCATCTACTTTGATATTTATTACTAAAGAAGACGTAATCTGTTTGCATAGCGGCAACACGAAAACCTAAGTCAGTTGATATCTTTATTTGCAGTACTGTGTTTAATGATAGGCTCGTTACTATCGGGCAGTTATTTTCTGTTTTAGCATTCATTCAGTGTAGTTGTGAAACATTTGGGAACCCGATCGTGTGTTTCAACAGATTGGTACGTATTATTACAGTACTCTGCGTGGGAATTTCTTCAATGCGGAAATAACTAATATGATACTCAACGTTTACTCCCTTGGACTATGTTAGTGTTAGTTTTCCTAAATCTATTGTAGCTACTCATCCTGTTTATATTTCATGATATCCTGTATCATATACATGGCTCTCCTAACATTTCGCGACGTGGTTTCTATGTTTCCCTATCCTGCACAGTATGTTAGTTATGCCTACTAACACTGGCGAACAAGTTGATTCTCAGACGGAACCAACCGGCCTATATACGCAATCTCGTTTTAGCTGCTCTCGCCGTCGCTGAGAGATAGTGAAATTTGTTATGATTAGTCAGTATACTGGGATTGTTGAAGAAGTGTCGAATATCTTTCTTGTGAACTTAGGATTCTCGTTAGATGGAGCCTTACTTTCGCACGTGATGTGTGATATCTGAATATTCATTTATCTGCTGCTGGGAATTAGATCTGTGCATGGGCGCAAAAAAAGGTCAAAGGTATACAGAAACAATGGTAATGGCGTTTATCGGCGTGAAGACTTTTAAAGCGATCGGGTCGCTGTTTTTATTTATTCTGGCTACCCTTGCAGTTTGGAAAGAAATTAAACTAAGTCAAAAAATGTGTGAAGAGTCTTCGGCCAACTATTTGCTACTCGCCAATGGAAACAGAGCGAATGCGGGGGATACCGTACTACCGAGAAGACCTGTACGGAACAACCCGGTTAGGAAAATACACAGAAGTCTGAGTAGAAGCTATATTAACAACGACCACCTTGAGAGAAACTATGAGCGCATCGAGCATGCCAACGTCACTTTATTCGTATCGAGTCCTCCATCCAGTGGAATAGTCAACCTTTTAGAGTTATTTTACGCACTTCCTATTATTCAGCAAAGTGTTGTCGTACCGCTTGTTGATAACAAGATACTATCTACGTGCAATTCTAGTGCAATAGAACAGTACGTGCACAAAGCGATTGAGGATGCGCAACCACCAGCTCTTGTCCATACGCATGCGTTTCACGTAAACGTGTCTGCTTCTCAGCTTCGTAACAAATCTTTGTTAATGATCAGTGTCGTACGGGACCCTATTCAAAGAGCCGTCTCGTTGTATAATTACGCTCGCGTGAATAATACCAGGAGAGATGCCGAACAAATACGAAAATGGCGGGAAACGTTGAATATAAACAAACGAGAAACATACGACGATTGCGTGAAATTAAAACGTTCTGAATGCGTGTCCGAAGGCGCCACGACGCGTTTGATTCGCCATTTCTGTGGTTACGATCGACGGTGTCGTAAAAAGACAAGATGGACGTTGGAAAGGGCAAAGCATAACATAGAAACAAATTACTTCGTCATCGGCACAAGAGAAGACATGGAGATCTTTATACAAGTCATAGAGAGACGCCTCCCGTCCATATTTAAAGAAGGAAGCCGAGTTTACAATAACTTATTGGACATAGGGAAGGTCACGAGAGGTGACCGCTATACAAAAGTCATGCCCTCCGAAGACACCATTGAGAAAATGAAAAGTATGATGGCACTAGATATAGAATTATATGAATGGATTATTGCGAGATTTGAGGATGCACAGAGAAACGTGGGTTTAAAGATCTAGGATTGTCAAGAATTGACCCGTATATTGGTCAGTATTCAGCGTATACTGGAATTAACCTACACTATATATATATATATATATAGATATGTTGTTGACCATTCCATAGCAATGTGTTTAATAACTGTTCTCAGGCTAAATGAAGATTTTGGGAAAGAAAAATATGACATCTTTTTGTGTTTAACAGTCTTAACTTCATGTATTCTTGAAGTTGGTGCGAAATAGCAGTGTAACTGTATATTTGTCAAAACGACTGCAGGGAGAAAATTTACTTTAACACACATGTAATCATAATAGGCTATGGCATCACTGAGAAGTGATTCATGCATATTCACAGAATTTTTCGCTATATGGTATTTTGTTATTTAAATCTTATTCGTTGTAAAGAAAACTTCATACAACTAATATATGTTATCCTAGACATATACAGTCCAACTGATTTGGGTAAATGGTATGTCTTCCAGGTTACGTATTATACTATGCTCCAGTCTCTCCCTACATTGTTTTCATACTATATGCAATAAGTGTAGGGTATACGTCAGGAAGGGTTCCCTTACGTCCCGATTAATCGGGATTATCCCGATTATTCAACGACATAGAGTATCCCAAAGGTTGACTAACTCGTCCCGATATTCTAAAGGTCTTTGTATATCTCTCTTTTCCATGATACGCAAGTTAAACCAAATGTACACATCTAGCACGTATCCACCCTCGTTAGTACCGTAGTACCATTAGTACCGTAGGGATAAAACGAATACATCGCAAAAGCAGCTAGTTACGTCGCGATATTTACTTGTAGCTGAACCACTCTTGGCACTCTGTTATATTTGCTTCCAGTAATTGACAAACAAATATATATATATAGGCTATATATAGGCTATATATAGGCTATATATAGGCTATATATATAGGCTATATATATATATACATGTAATAGATTCGGGTCGAGGGCCATGTAACGTCATATAAGCACAGAAGGGTTGCGCCACTCCTGTCATCTGTGTGGCAGTTGTTGGCATTACTTCATTCCCCTATTGGATCGAATTCGCACTCCCTTGAATGTTAGCCTAAAAGCTACAAGTTCGTCAGTTTATGCCACGGGGGAAGAGTTATTATTCAAGTGAATACAGTTTGTCATCTCATATAGGCATAATGTAACGGTTATTATTTATGTTAAAGGGGTTTTGTCGTAAACCTTTTCCGAGCGTGTTATTTCTACGTTTCAATATTGACTGGTATTGTGAAAACCTCAACAAGTTTCTCAGGAAAAAGTGGTTGTGTCTGCGGTTCTTTTTGAGTATTATTATTGTTAAAACTCTTCAAAAAACACAAGTGTCAAATAATACAAACTGCCTTCTGCGTCGTGAGGAGGTGTGGAATCCGGAGAGAAGCTGATTACCAACTCCTGATATCTTTCTATGCCCCGCTTTTTCAGTGTTCACCGATACATCCCCCTGCCAGAAATCCCGAATACGCCACTGTGTTGGACCCCCCCCCCCCCAAACACACACACAGAATTAAGAATAATCATACAAACGAAAGAACAAATAAAGATACATAATCACAAAGAAACCGAGCGAAAAGTTTTCCTATGGAACACCAAGGTACTTGAGATTTTCTTATGCTGGGAACGCCGTGTGCATGTTATTTCTAACAGCAGATAACGAGGGACAAGAGGAAGATTGGATTTCAATCGTTAAATCCTTCAAGTTTGGTAAGAAGATGCTGTCCGCCCCGCCCCCGCCCCCCTTGTCCGTCACTCTTCATCACTCTCTTAAGCGACCGTCTTGAATTTAAATCGCCGCAGCAGTTTACAAGAAAAGTACCTCAGTTATTTACTACAACAGCAAAAACTGATGCATTAGAACCAGAAGGGTTGATACCAAGGACGAAGACATTCGCTACATGATGTTATGCTTACAGAAATCTTTATGACAGCATCAGCCTCTTGGTATCTTATTTACGACAGAGATTACACTAGCGTTCTCTCAGATAACTGCATGTGCAGCGGCAGATCGAGAGATCACTAAATATATGAATAGTCATTTGTCATTGTCATTTTTGTATATTTCGTACACAGAGTTTACAACGTTTCCAATGGCAACTTAGCAAAGAATAGGTTTTCAATATACGGTGAATCAAAGTAATTGATGTTAAATGCAAATTAAAAGAACAACTTTAAATTGTTTTTTTTAAACTTCTTTGAAAAAGCAGGAACTGATGGTATGACATACTACATGCATCAAGGTGCCATCAGAGGTGGGAAATGAAAGTTCAACCCGGGGGAAGGGGTGGGGCACAAAGTTTGAAGGGCAGTAGGACACGTGACTTTGATTTGAGTAAGAATGAAAACCGTAAAATCTTTCTCTATTTAAATAACGGAATGTCATTTTGTCATTACAAAAAATAAAATAAAAAAGGGAGTCATTTTCCCAAACGAAAACTTGGAGTTCCTCTAATTCATGAAAGAGGACACTTTTGAGATTTTTCTCGGGTACGTGGCCTTAGTGTCCCGGGGGTCTGACAATATTGACATCTCATGCTGACATGCACATTAAAAATAAATAAAAACCATGGGGCTTCATGGTGAAAGTTATAATGATAACTCTATGTAAACTCTATGACCAAAGGAAACCAAAGGAAACCAAATGAACACAATCCGTTTTCTTTTTGACACAAATGACGCTGGTATATAGTACAGTACAGAACGCCTTTATTTGCACAATGTTAATAATATAAGGCCTATCAGTATGTCAGGAAAAATATACTTAAACAGTGTCAAAATAAATATGCCAATATTCAAATTAATATATAAACTTTACCATTTTGTAATAATGTCCACATCAGTATGTCAACAAAATAGATGGCGCTATACAAATATAGGTTCCGGAACCGTATATAGACATACACGGCTTTGATAGAATTATAAGGAAATTTGTTAAAAAACACGAAATTTCTAATAGAATG